>WAAG01062863.1:2391-55650 GCA_013390105.1 Tichodroma muraria | reverse complement strand
TCTGACTCCTATATGGAGTCCTGCTACCTATATTAATGCAATCCTGGGCTTGATCCCAGACCTGTCCAGGGGGCTCTGATGTGAACAGAAACTACACCAGACTCAGGGTTAATCAGTTCATAAGGAAATAATTGGGAACTGCTCCTCCCCAAGTCCTTATTTAAATGGTATCCAGTCCTTTTCCAGGCTGGAGCTGACTGGCACAGGCCAAAAAGGTGGCCAGGGAACATAACCATTAAATCATACAGAAGTTGAGCTTTGCCAGTATAGACAAAGCCTCTGCTAACAAACATGGTCCAACCTGGTGCACTTCTGCAGGGGCTCTGACTGACTGGTAGCCCAGTTCAATCAGCCAAGGGCAAACCGTGACCCTGGAAGCAAGCCACAACAACGATCAGAAAACATGTTTAAAAGAAAACTAACTCAATATAAAACTTATAAGGTAGGGCTGTGTGTGTGTCAACCAGGATCACTCAGCACAGGGAAAGCATAACAAATATCCCTGGCTGAGGTGCCATGAGATCTCCTGGAAGCCCGAAGCTCATTTTATTCATTCTTCTGCATGCAGCAGCAAAACCATATGCCAAGTGCTAGCTGCAAATTGAAGTGTCTAAGCTCCCTCCTGGGCAAGGGAAATGTCCTAGCTTTGTGAACAAATGCATTGTTTAAGACTGGAAGGGGGGTGGAACATTTGAAACAACTCCAAAAATATGTCTTTTTCCTTCAAATTTTATCTTTTGCCTCACAGTCAGTGCAGGCTTGGGAAACAAAGGAAGTGCTTCTGCCATACTCAGGCAGTACTCATACTTCTCCTCTGAGGGATGTGAAGAGCTGCTCACGCAGAGGCACAAGGGAGGTGGATCTTTTGCAGATTCCTTCACCAGCCTTTGCTGATGCATTTCAGCCCTCAGCTCTGCTAAGCCCACTCCTCCAGCACAGAGGCAGATGAACGGTGGGAGCGCACCGGTACTGCTGAGACACGCCAGTGCAGTAGTCACAACTTGTATCTTTCCTCCAGCCAAGAAGTCTGGGGCATGGAGGCATTTTCAGGTGGGGCTTTCTAGGCAGGGCACACCTCTCCTCACCATCCTGTTATGCTGCAGAAGACAGCCCTTGAAGAAGAGCTACTTCACCCTTAGAATCACAAGTATCATAGAATAGTTCAGGTTGCAAGGGACCTTAAAGACCATCCAGCTCCAATCCCTCTGCTATGGCAGGGGCACTTTCCACTAGACCAAGGTTCGTAAAGGACCATGAAGGGAATTTACACAGCGCAAAGGACTGAAGCTGATGTTTCCTGTGCAATATTTGCCTTTTTGCAGCTGAAGCACGTGAAAACAGCTAGAATGTTGTGTGAAGTTTCTTTCAAAAGTTGGAAGTGTTTTTTGAGAATGAGAACATGACACGACATTGCAACTAAATAACCATAAATAATGAGTATTTAAAGGTGCCTGAGATGAGCACTTCTGCATTTTGTTCTTGTCTAATGAGGACACAATAAAATATAGGAGGAGTTTATAGGAGCCCATAGTCTATCAGACACTATAGGAAATTCAGGAATCTTTCCTGAAGGGCGGATATTGTTTACTAAGCCACCTTCTGATATACAACAGTGAGTGACTAGTCTGGCACCAAAATGAGTGTCTTAGTGTGGCTGAAGTGGGAGCTACAAGTAAATGAATTCTAAGATATTAAAACCTTCAGCCATGTCACCTCTCAGACAGAAAAACCTCCCAGCATCAGACTGCTGCTTGTGGTCCTCCACTGCATAGAAAAGAAAGAAGCATCTACAAAATCATGTTTCCCCATCAGCTGCAGGGAAACAGATTTTCCATATCTTTTCCTACTGCATTGTTGCTATGATCATATAGGGACCAATGAAATGAGACAGTATTTTAATATGTGGTTATAAAAAATCCTTTTGCAAGCTGAATCTACATAGGCCAGATGTCTATTTGGGTGGAAAAGGCTGGCTTTAAATATATCATGAAATAGATAAATAATTTAAGGGATTAACATACTAAGTGCATGCCACAAAAATACAGTCTCCAAACAGGCAACACTTACATAAAACTGAAGAATAGACCAGAAACCAAGAGTACTCTTTTCTAGTAATTCAGAATCCATAAAAGTTGATTCCAAATAGCAAGAATAGCTTTTGCTTCTTGTGCAAAAAGCTGAAAGTCCTCTTCCAAAAAGCAATTTTTTTTTGTCCTGCTAGTGCTTACAATTTTCTGAATTTCCTAATTTTTGATTTCTTGAGATTTCTGTGAGCAACAGAAAAATTAGTACTACTATCATACAGGTAATACACCAATGAGCACAAATTTCAATTGCAAAGTAATTTCTATTGCTATTAATTTGTTAAAATTATTTTTGTTCGCTTGCTGTTAAAGAAGTTTTTTTTGAATGGCAAACAAACAGTTAGGGAAATATAAGTTTTCTGGTCTTTCAGTTTGGATCTGACAACATTCCTATTTCACTGCTGGAACTCTGGCAAATCCTTTATGAACCTGATGAAACTTCAGGCTTTGCATTCCCATTTGAAAGCAAAAATAAAGCAGAAAAAAACCATTAAGACAACAAGCCAACAGTTTTAGGCTGTTAACATATTCGTGAAGAAATAAAATGCCCTTGACTGTGAACCCTGTTACTGTTCCTGGCACACCTATAAAATAAATTTCAATCTATTTTTTTATCATTTGAAATCATTGTTTCCAGGTCCACTGAGTGTAGTGGGCTGAATTTAGTGAACTGAGCATCCTGCTGTGCATAGAGCTGAAGAAATAATTTCTTAGCCAACAGACTACTGTACCAGCCTTCCTTGGTAATTCATTTTAGGTGTGACTAACATAGAGTCTCCTCACACAAACTGTTTTAATTGTTTCAAATATTGCTAGACACATATCTAAGCTCTCCTGAGCTCTCCACAACAGAAAAACCTCATAAGCACCTAAATATAATATCCAAGCACAGACAGGTCCATTTGGTGAGATATCTTTGCAACCATAGTCATATGCAAGCTTTTTCAGCTATCTATGGACATGTTCTGTGTTCCTCCAGCATCACTAACAAGAGTTATGCCAGGTACTGAGCTCTGCACTTGTTTTGGTAGAAAATGGAGACCAAGGCAGACAGATGCCTTGTGATGAAAGCATCCTTGCTCTAATGCTCCATTCTGCTGAAAGGTTGAAGGTGAGGCAAAAAGGGGGAAATTGTGAAAGTTTTTACTTGGAATGTCCTCTTAAAGTTGGCAAGTCTTAAGGTATTGAACTACAGCTAATGGTAACTTGCTACTGTACTGATAAGGAAACAGGTCTGGGGACCTGATGCTCAGGAATTACTTTCCTCTCTCTAACTCTTCCTAACTCCACACTGATTCCTGGCATGAACCCGTGTGGCCTGCACCCAGCTGTGTGCACATGAAGATGCAGGAGGGGTGAGTCCAGCAGCCGAAGTTTTGCATGAGAAAGGGTGTTGCTGACCTCCTCTAGTGGTAAAGCTCATTAGGAATGAGAAGTTACCAGGATTTTTGTGGAGGCTGTGTATGCCTAGAAGCAGCAGCATCATTTTATTCAGGATTCAAGAAGTCTGCAAACTGAGGATCCCCTAATTTCGGTTGCAAGATCACTTCAACAGGGGTGGATGTGCCTGTGCTGTGCTGCATCTGTAACATGATGGAAAGGGATGGTCAATTGCTCAAGCATCATACAGGTGCTGTGCTGAGGTAGCTCACATAAAGTGTTTTGCCACACTCCTCTAGGTTAAAAGCATCTGTAAGAAACTCATTCTTCAAGGGACAAAGCATTTACAGTTTGATAAATAGCTCGCTCACCCTAATCACAGGTGTTATTACCAAAATCTCTTTGGACTCCCTGCGAGCAGGAAAACTCCGCTTGCTTTTCTCCCACATCTGAATCTGAATCAACCTAATCTTTCAGTATGAACTATTAGGAGCTTCCTAACTCTGCCGTGTGATGGACTCGTTATAAAGCTCTGAGAGACAGATCGGGTATTGAAGCACTCAAACACACAGCCCTGGCTGCATACTTTGAGCTGCAATAGCTGCGCTTGGCAGGGAACATGCTCTCATTGAGTAGCTGGAGGACTCCTCCAAAATCTGCCATCCCACCTGGACAATGGCATTCCCAGCACAGGCGAGCCTCTGACTGCAACGAGGAAATCCTGACTGCAACGAGGGACCCCCACTTCACACGGCAGCTGCTTGAATTTCAAGGGCAGTATAAGCCTAATCAGAGGCCAAATATTTTGGCAGGGGTCAGAGCGTACAGACTGCTTTGGTGTCCTTGGACTGGGTATTTTAAAAGGTTTTAAACTTCTCCCTCTCCTATTCTGCCACCAGAGGGCACGGCTCCCCACTCTGCCAGGAGACGCATCAGCCTGCAAGGACAAGGGGATTGCCTGCTGAAGTTCGATGTCCTTCTTCTCCCACCTTCCCTATTCCTGCATTTCACACTCTTGGCTGGACCTGAAGCCTTGTCTAAGAAGAAAATACCCTGAGAACTTTAGCAGAGGAGGAAGAGAAGGCAGCTGGCTGTCACTTTGCGTGGCTTGAGAAAGCATCTGACACATCTCGTTCCTACGTTGAGCCCATTTAGAAGCAGCTCTGCCAACACGCCCTGTTTCCCATCTCAGCTCTGCCTCGTTTGCGATTTGCTACAGATTCGTGCAGCAGCCACAGCCCTGCCTCAGAGCCACTGAGGCATCAGGCAAAGCCTGGGTACACGAGGGGGAGGCTTCCTGTAGCTCTTGACCTGTGGGAAGCAAGCTGGGTAGCGAACCAGATGCTCACTACATCTTTCAGACATTTCAGAACTACAAGATGCAGGGCAGAGAGTAATAGGACAGTGACCTTTTTCTGCAATGACCATTCAGTAAACAGCACATTCTATTTTATTTCTTCTCCAGTAGTCACTGCTAACACAGTGTGACAACCAGCATATCCTCTCCTTTGATGTGACAATAGAAATCTAACCAGAGCAGTCACAGGTTTGAACCTTTTTCATCTTATTCTTTTTTTTTTTCTTACCATAAATAAAATATGGCTAAAATACAGGATATTAGTGGTGTCTTTGGGAAGTCAGAGTAAGGTGAGTTCAGGAACAGTGACAGTAAAACAAAGAAGAAACACTGCACGCATGGTAATTTGCACTAGGCTGAGGTTCAGACCAACTCAATTCACAGTGAGGCTTTCCAACAGCCATCGGGAAGCGAAAAAATTTAGCTTGCAGCAAAGCTGTTAACCTTTTTTCTAAGAAAAGCACTTCCAAACCAGCATGGCCTTTTTGATGTTGTATGAGGACTCAGGACTAATTTCCTAGAGGTATTTCTCACTGATGAGTGTTCATTCAGGAATTTATGCAAATGTATTTTAGGTTGTGAAGTGCTGGGAAATTGTTTGCACTGCCTCATAAGACACATATGCCTGGTCTCCAACACTGGTATCTTTTCTGGCTTGATGATTAGAATAACTAAACTGGTTTTGGACATTAAAAGTCAGAAGAAACAAAAACTGAATTAGTGAAACTTTTTGGTTTAGTTTGATGAACTAAGATTTTGTTTCTCCTTAATTAATGCTAGAACAAGATGCATACAATTGATCAGATGCAAATATGTGTGGAGTTATAAATAACTGTAATTTTCCATCCATATGAACCAAAGTCCATGCAAAATAGGCAAACACAATCGTACCAAAGCAGCCACATATTATTGAGGAAGAAATAGAGTAAACTTATTTTTAGTTTTTGAAGATACAAATGGATATTGGAAGATACTCTGAATTGGAGTCTAGCAATTCAGTGGTAAAAGCAAAAAAAGAAGACAGCCTAGGATATTGCTGCGTGTAAATGCCAAGTATTGGAGCCTATTGTGCTGGAAAAGGTTAGGAGTTTGAAAGCAGTGATACAGGACATAAAATTTTCCCAAGCAACCAAGATTGTATTCTTATGCAAATGATTAGGCTACTAAAAATACCAGACAATTGAAAGGACCAGCTTTATATAAGCAGAAATATATACAAATCAGCATTCCATAAGGCTCACCAGCAGGCACCAGCAGGTCTTTTATGGGTGTTTTAAACATCTGCTTTCACCCTCTCTCCCTGACAAGTTGTCTCTCTACATGCACCAGATGCTTCCAAGGCTGTGGAGCTGCCAGGGAGTCAGCCCAGGAAATTCAGAAAGGGAAAGTCAATTATCAACAGTGAAGAGGGGCGCAACATGGGTGAGGTGTGCCTTCCCAGGAAACTGGTGGAATTCCTCCCACAGGACACAAAAAATTTGGACACTAAAACTGTGAGCTGCAAAAGTGCAGTGCAAGGTCTCCAAGGAAACGGTGGGCAGCTGCCCATGGTGCAATACAGCTACTACTCTTCCTCCAGGCTTGATCTCCAGCCTGGCAGTGACAGTCCTGCCACAAGAAGCAGAAACAATGAGAACACATCGTCATCACTGCGGCACCACCGCATTGATCGTGGGTGAAAATGTGCTATAAATGTATTCTGTATGTATTTCCAAATAATAGGCAATGTGAGCAATCTGTAGCATCCCTAGGCAAAACTTCTGAGTTAGGTACTCAGAAAAAGCTGGACTGACTCCTGACCTTGTGCACTAAGAACCTAGATAATTCAGATGTCAAACTCTCTTTTTACACAGAATTTTAGCCTGTGAGAATCTGCTTTGTGGTCCTTCTGCAGTGACCAGAGGGGAACCTTAACTGAGCTTCCCGTGGTAAGTTTTTGCTTCAGCTCAGAGCTCTCACTCACCCTTTCGCAGCATGACATGCTGTGCATGGACCTCTTAAAGCAGCCCTAAGAATGAGTGTTGATCCTATCATCAGATGGCAAGGTGTTTTGACTTTTAATAATCCACCACGACTTGGGCTTGGCAGTGTATTTTCTTCCCTTTCCAGCCCTGCCAGACATTGTATCTTCTTAACCTGTGTTGGCTACCGGATCAAGCAGGGGAAGACTGCTTTTGTCCTTCTTCCTTTGTGCTTTTGTGCAGGGCCAACACACCAGCTTGTCCTTTCTGAGGAAGAGTCCTTAATTTCACTCCCAATAAGACATCTGAGAGCCCTCTGACAGGGATCCCTCTGGACAGAGCCCTGAAGCTCTCTCTCATCTGAGCTCGAGATCTTCAGTATTCAGTGTTGCTACACTAGGCTCTGTGTAAATAAGGCTTGTGTGTTCTAATTTTCCCCTTATGTTGTTTCCTTTGGGAAAATTAACAACTGGAAGAGTTCTATTGCAACCCCAGTATTATTTTCTGAACCAGATGCTTATTTTAACACTGTGCCCAGAAAAAACAGCAAGTTCCTCTAGAAGTGATGGCACTGCAGCTTCTTTAAAGCAACTAACATTTTTGGCAGCAGTTATTTCTACCCACAAAATGCAGCTCAGGGTTAAAAATGAAGGTGTAGAAGAAGCATTACTTACCCACAGCTCCATTTTGCTCAGTGTATTCTTTCATAAACTTTATTTTTTCCCTTTAGAAATTTTTCTTTGGGCTGAACCCCAAATTCTTCTGATCCTTTACTGCTGCAGCCAAGACATATTTTGAAAACATATACCAAGTTTTGCATTAGATTGGAAATCCCTTCCTTTTTGAACCCTTCGCTATTTTACTAGCTTGGGATTGCATTGCTCAAACCTCCTTCCCCATTCAGCTGAGCATAAATTGTTGGCTACCTGTGGAAAAGTAGTCTAGAACACAATAAAGAGCATAAGTTTTGTTAAAACATGTTTGATACTGCCTAAAAATGTACAGAACTTGTTTTGACTCTTGGTCTCTGCAGAGCAGTGCGAACCCTTGTAGAAAAGACTTTTCTCTAGGAAACAGTTTTGCTGCATCACTGCTATTCACCTCCTACTTTCTGCAGAGCTTCACTGATTTCAGTTCAAGAATGGCAGCNTACTCTCGGAGCAGGACACCAGCACACCTGCAGCACACCTACCAGACCAGCGTGTGCAGAGCCTCAGGACACTTTGTTCACTGGTGCAGGAAGGAGCAACCTAAAGTTACTTTGTAAAATGAAGCACCAGCTACGGATAATTGTTAAGAAAGCACCTAAGATTTGCTGTTTACTATTGCATTTCTGCAGTTCTAAATCCAAACCAGCCATGTTGTCAGGAGGCAGCATTTTCTGGATACCTCACGCCAGCCTTTGCTACACTCAGGGGGACACAATGCAGTAGGAATTGATTTGAGAAAGCACAGAGAACCAGCAGCTTTTGCTGAAAGGAGTTTTCTTGTATTTTTATCATGATGATACATCTGGGTTTGGTTGAAAAAATTTATTCAAAATAACAAAACCTGAATTGTTTTCTTTTCCTTTATCCCTCTCACTTTCCCCCTCTTCTTTACTCCTTTGTTTCCCTTAGCAACTGGTATAAAGAGGAGTAGAGGAGGTGAAAAGTAAACAAACAAAATTTTGTTTTAATGGAAGGATGAGAAAGTGCTTCTGTTTTTGTCAAAAAACCCAAAAATGCTGCATCAAAACAGCAAATATGTGAAAATGGTTGTTGAGGGAAATTTTGTCAGACTATTTTTACTGGTATTTTTATCACCATCACCATTAACCCACCATGCTTTCCGCACTATCTCTTACTGCTGGGGAAGACTGATGACTTCTTCAGAAATCCTGGACTGGATCCAAAGATTTGAAATCCTGAGACAGGGTCAAGCCATAAGAGCAGGAGGGTGCCAAGCAATGTCGTAAATGCAGTTCCAGCTGTTGGGTTGTTGATTCACTTCTCTTATCCTAAACTAAAGATCACCTTTTCCTCATCGCATACTGGCCTTTCACTGCCACAGAGCACAAACAACAAGCAACTCTCAAGCAAGAAAATAATCTTTACCAGAAGAAATCACCTCAAAATATCTATGGAATATATATTAATTAGGAATCAACTAATGTTCTTTCCCAAAGGACACCCAATCCTGACTGTTTCTTTCTTCCAAGAATAAGGTATTAGGCAAGGACAAGCCAATGTTAACAACATTATCAGCCCTAAACTCCTAGGGACATCCCTCTGGATGCTGTGCCCCAAGGTCACCCTAGGGCCATGGGCACGGCAGTACCCTCTGTAGGAAATTGTTTAAATTCAGTTCTGATCCAACCTGTGACTGTCTAGACTCTGTGACCAAGAAATACTTCTGCGCATTTGCTTCTGAACAAGGTCAAGATAATGCAGTGAATGACAGCTTCTCCCTCCAAGGGGTCCCAGAGGTGGGAAGAGACTTCTTACCACAGTGTCACATCTTGCAGTTGTGTTCCTGTGCACCATGCACAGCACATCTAAAAAGTCTGTGTGAGCAGCATGTTACATGATAGACAAGTCAGAAGAATTTGTCCCGGAGTCAAAAATCGAGAAAGCTGATGCCAGATGCAATATAGGTCCACTCAGAGAAGAGAGAGATGCTGATATTTGGAACTGGTTGTGCTGCAAGAAAATAGGATAAAAATCCATAAGCTGTCAACTCAAGTTGTCAATTGCCTGACAAATGTCAGAGGTGGGACGATACAGCCAGAGGTAACTCTGCTCTGAGACTGCTCTGCAGGTCAGAAAGACCTTTTCTATCATTGCCTGAAAAAAAGGCAGCATTGCAGTCAGGAGCAGATCTCACCCCGTGATGCCTCTGCAAAAACTATGTCTAAGAACAAGGAAACCAAAGCTTCATAATTTCACTGATCTTAAAAAACATGCAGGAGATTTTTAAGATTAGGGGCTCAGTTTTCCTGCTTTGTTAAAGCTCTTTCTACAGTGAAGTAAAACAAGGAAGGGTCAAGGAGTCAACACAGCCCCACAAGGCAAAGTAAAGGGATGGGAAATGGGGTCTTGCTCTGTGCTGGGGAGAAATTAGTGCGCTGGGGATAACTGTAAAGAAAAAGCACTTTAAGTTTGATGGCTGTTGTGCTGCGAGTGTTTTATCATATTTCAAATTTTCATTTGGATTTGAGACAGATTTTAGCATATTAGTTTGTCTCATGAGTATATTCCAGACATTCTCAATTCTTCATGAGAAGGACTATCCCGGAAAGAATTAAGCAGGTCGAGAGGTGAGTCACCACCACCCCCCTTTTTCTTGCAGTTGCTGAGATGTGCTCAGTCCTCAGGGAAATTATGGAGAAATGCAACCTCCCTATTAATTGGTCCAGCAGAAGAGGCATCTCAGCCGGCTGTGAAAGACTGATACAGACATAACAGCACCAGGATTTGCAATTACCCTTGGAGTCATTCAGCTTGTGACTTCGTGCTGTGGGGAGCTCTGGTCACTGCAGGGACTGGTGGACTATGTTGGGCTGCCTCCCTGGAGCTTGCAGCAAGACCAAAACAGCAACAGAAGGTGGGGGTATCATGCCTGTGCCTGAGTGATGACAAACTCTCTCCTGACAGTACATTGAACACAAAGAAAGGAAGAATTTACCATGAAAGGCATTAGTGCAGAGATGGATGGGCCCTTCTCCATAGCCTTCACCACGACACTGATCTGTAAAACTAAAAGTCTGGTTGTAGAAACTGAGTTTGATCAGCCCCCCTGTGCTGAGGAGAACCAGCAAACAGTATGATGGCTGCCTGCACTTCCCTTAGCTTCAGGCCCAGGAAGATTCTGAAATAATTCAAAGCAAAGGAGGAAGAACTTTGAATGCTCCTGCTCCCAATGTGCCGTGTACACATTTGCTTGATTCAAAGAAGATGAGAAGAATCAGGGAGCAGAGTACCAAAAAGGCGTCAGCTGCCATCTGTCAAGCATTTTGCAAGTGGCTGCCACCACAACTGGATCTACTTTTAAAGATGTTTGGATGAAAGTGAGCGAGATATGTCCAGTAGAGAGCAGGGAAAAGACTGAGCAGCAAGTGAAGGAGGCAGAGGAAGTCGAAGTAGGTTGAGGGAGTAAAGAGCCCCTCAACAGTGCTGAGGGTGCAGGAGAACAGGATTGGGTAGGGCTAAAACATATGCAGGTGAGTGGGAAGGAAGCAGATGCATGTAAGGGGATGGAATACAGGGCAGTAGGAGAGCAGGGAAACCGCTGTGTCTGTGGAGTCTTGCAAGGGTCACACCACAAGTAGAAATTTTCCCTTTAAGGACTGAAATCACAATTACACTGGTTGAATTAGGGAGTTACATCACTGTAAATAGAAGTGGTTTACACAAAGAGCAAACCCTTCTGCTAAGAGGTTATCTAGAGAAGTGTGGAAACATTAATTTAGGAAGCAATTTTTAACCTTGGCAGATGCCTTACCCTGTCTCCCCAGAAAGGCAGGTGAAACCTGATGGATACAGGGTTCTGCAATGCTAAGGCATTTCTTGTTTAGTGAATGTTCCTGATTTATGCAATGATAACAAGAGTCCAGGGACATCACTGCTCTGCCTTTCTATCTCTATGGGCCAGAAGTTTAAAGTTCTAGTATTGCAGTAATTTTTTTTAAAACTTTAAAATATCTTTTTAAACCATGTCCAGTCTGGACATGGCGTATCTTTCTCACTAGCTGGCATTCTGCAGCAACAGCCTTATTTGTATTCTGTCTTTTACTTGAGCAAAGAAAAAAAACACTCTGCATTGCCACAACTAAGTCCTTCTCCACTGCAATACAGAGACTGCCAAACAGTCACACTAAATTCAACATGTTCCTACTAACATATTTTATTCATACTGATGGTCTGCTTCACAGTGTGTTCCCAAAGACTTGATTTAAAATTTAAGGTCCAGACTTCTAACAAAATATATAAAGCAAAACAAAGTGAATATCTTTTTCTACATAGCAGTACAACAGAGCTGCTTCTCCTTCAAGGCTCATCTATCACAGATTTCAGGCAGGAGGGTTTTTTCCCCACACAGGGTTGGAGTGTCTTCCTGTACAAAAGAGAAATTTGTGACTTCTAAAAGAGTCATTGTCTATAAAGTCCTACTTCTTTTTTGAGTTAAAAATGAATTTCAGGAAATGGATAAGTTTTGGACCTGATGATACCACAAAGTGAGGCTTCCTCCAAGATAACGTTCTTAAGTGGAATCCACCTTGACAAGGCAAAATCCCTAACATCAAACTAACTGTTGGGGTACTGTTGGTTTCTCGCTTGACAAGCAGAAGTAGCCACATCTGTTGGGGTTTAAAGTTTCCCTGGCCCTTCCTGGTTGGATCTTCACACAGCAGGTTTTTCTTTACACTCTGATTCTGTCTGTGAAAGAAAGTCCAGCTAAACCCATCAGGTAACGTCTTTAGTAAGTCATGAGTAAGACTTTGCAGGGAATCTGAAAACTTTGTGGGCCAGAGATATTTTTCATAGATATTTCTCCTTTGCTGTCAGCAAGTCCAGCATTTCACCCATGGGTCTGGGAAGGACTTATAAGAGCATCCTCGATGTGCAGTAAAGGCTGTGTAACATTTTGCTCCAAGCTACATAAGCCATGGCACTCTGTCATACAGTGGATACTCAGGGAGCTGGAAAGTATCTGGGCTACACTAAACTCTTTCCACAACCCATGGAGAAAATAATTGATCTCCAAGGGATGGTTCACAGTCTCTCAGACATGTTTTGGGATAAGAGGACTCACCATCTGGAGCTCTCCCCATCATGTCAGAGAGAAGCAGCCTGAGTTCACAGCTGGCACTGCTACTTTTCTGATACTGAAACTGAATGAGGCAGATCTACCATTTCTTTTGTGGGCAGAGCAAAACACCTGCAGAGAAATGGTGAAAAAAACCCATCAGCTTCTGGTGATGGCCTGTGTCAGGAGCAGCAGGCCACAAAAGATGCCTCCCCTTATGCTGTAAGCCATTTCCTGCAACACTTGAGTTTCTTCTCCCTGACTCCTGTTAGCAACTGCTTTGTGAATTTTTACTGGCAGCTGTCTGAGTTCACCCTTGGCACCACATACAGTCCTCACAGCCATGAGGTTGAGCACTGCTCCATGAGTGACAGTGCAGTCCAGGAATGGCAAGCCTGGGCTGAGCTGAGAGCCAGACAAAAGCCAAAGTAACAAGGAAGGCCTGAGGTCAACCTAGAAACTCAAGGCAAGCCTAGATACAACACATATTTTTCGCAGTTCAGGCCAGCTCTAAGGCAAGGATCTCAGCTTTATGCTGCACCTGGGCCAGGTGGAGGGGGTTGGAGCAATGACAGCCTGCTGGAGTACTCCAGTTCCTGACAGCCATTGTGAGGGGAAGTCTAGGAACAGTGCTAGCCCTCAGCTGGCTAAGCACTTCTAACACTTAACCGACAATTTACCCTCAGACATGCAGGGTAGGTTTCAAATTCCCACCCTACTCTAAGACCTCTTCCTCTCCCACTCTTCATTGATACGTAACTATTAATAGTTTCTCATGCGAGGAGCCGGACGCAGAGGGAGAGCTAAGAATATAACACTACTAAATGCTACAACCAATGACCTGCAAAGGAGTGGAGAAGAAATGCTGGCTGCCAACTTATTCTTCTCTCACCAGGGCAGCCCAGGCGGCACCAGCTCCCTGGCTGAGGCAGCTCAGGCACGGCTGTAATTCAGTGTGAGTCAAAAGTTTTATTTTGACAGGAAAAGCTGAAACAGCAGAGGGCTTCTTGCCATCGTCTCTGGACAAGCCAAGGAGAGGCAGGAATGGCTTGTTTAATGCCATGTCTCATTATTCCTGGCAATTCATGACTCATTAAATGTCCTAGTTTTGTAACTAACTCCTGCTGAGCTCAACATTTGATACACATTTATGGGTGGCCTGTTGGCTGTACTAACAATTCATAATTCCCCTAACCATCTTAACTCCTTCCTTTGCATGCTAGGCTTCCTTTAAATAACGATAAGATAAAAATACTGGGGACTTCAGTTCTTAACACAAAATTACTTACGTGTATCGGGACAATTTATTAATATAGTTATATGCTGCAGTTAGATACACTCATTCTGAGTTCAAATAAACTATGCTGGATCCTAGTGCTTCTTACACTGCTCCCTTTCTGTATCCATTTGGCTTTTACCATGGATATATCCATGCACATGGATGCTTGATATTGATGCCCCTTCAAAAGGTCAGCAGCACATTTAGCAGTAATTATTCACTTGTATAGAATGGGAACAGGAGCCAAATGACCCTTCCTGGTCACTACATGTGGGAATTACAAGTAAGGGGCCTCTGTTCAGGAACTTTCTTGCGATATGAGTGATTTTGTCAGCTTCCCCCATTTTCCAGCTTGCTTTCTTTGCAAAAGGTCAGTGAGAATTCTCAACAGAGCCCAGCAACATGTTGACCCAGCCTGACAACTGATTCAAACAGGGCAACTGCAAGCACTCAGCACAAGTTTGACAGGCACCCGTATTTTTGGAGTGGACAGCATATTTAACCTGTCTCTTCTGAAAACATCATGCATGGTCACCTTGGAGGTAGGTAGACAGGGCTATGATTTAGGTTAATTTTTCTCTTATTCACTTGAAGCACAGAATCACTTAGTTTCGTCACACTGAAAAGAGTGATTTTGTGTATACAGTCAGAAAAATCCAGTCTGTGTATTTCAGGGCATGACTGAAAAGCCACCAGCAAAATCACACAATTCTAAACTGAAGGTATCTTGGGTTACTTTAAACTTCCACCTGGAAGTTACTTGCAGCTTCAATCAGAGTGTCATAGATGTGTGTCTGATTTCAGGCTACCTTGTATGAGAATGGTCTGAAATTCAGCAGTGTCAGACAGCTTTCACACTGCCTTTGTACTGGGTTTGGTTGGGATGGACTCAACTTTCTTCATAGCAATCTCTAGGGTCTGTGCCTTTCATCTGTGGTTAAAACAGCACTGGTAGCACACAGGTTTGGGTACTGCTGAGCAGTTGGGTATTGCTAGCACAGTGCCAGGGCTTTCTCTCCAACACCCCACCAACAGCTTTGAAAGTCTGTAGGCTGGAGATGGGCAAGAGATTGGGAGGGGGAATAACTGGAACAGCTGACCCAAATAACCAAAGGGATATCCCATGCCAGATGATGTCATCCTTAGAAATAAAAGTTGAAGGAAAGGAGAATGATGGGAGGACGTTTGTGGCGATGTCATCTGTCTTCCCAAACAACTGCTATGCCTATTGAGGCCTTGCTTCCCAAAAAATAGCTGGACATCTGCCTGCTGATGGGTTGTAGTGAATGAATTCTTCTTTTTACTTTGCTTCCATGTGCAGCTTTTACTTTTCTTAACACTGTACTTTTATCAAACCATGAGATTTTCTATGTCATTTTCTCCCCTAGCCCTTTCAAGGAGAGGATTGAGAAAGCAGCTGGGTGGGTGTCTGGCAGCCAGTCAAGGCCAACTCTCCATGGGGTTCTGGACAAAGATTAATTTTCTTGCCTGATCTTTCCATTTTGGTTACTGCTGATGGCAAAGAAAACAGATGATGTAAACTTCAAAGGCATTTTCATAGGAGAATTGTCAATTTCACTTAATACTGCCAGCCTTGAACACTCAATAAACATCAGTCCTGATTAAAAAGAAGAAAAACTGCTTGGGGTCTTACCTGCTAAGCCTTGATGTGTGAGCCCACGAGGATGTGGTTTTATGACCAGCATATTCCAGTTCAAGCCTGCGCTGCCCTACTGAGACTGGCCCCACCCTTACTAGAGGGTATTCTATATTCTATATTCTTGCTGCTTGCTGTAGGTCAACACTAGCAGTCAGGAGGAGAGTCAAACGAGCTTCGAGATCTGGCTGACAAAACAGGGACAAGAAGGGTCTTGTTCATTCATTCTTGCAAAATCTTTTTTTTTTTCAGAAGTGTTTTGCAGTAGCAGCAAGACCGTGTTCAGAGGCTGCCACGGGGTGGTCCAGGAGGAGCAGATGACGCAGGAGGTCCGCACAGGAGGACAGTTTGTCACCGCAGCATTTCTCCCTGTGTGCAGCGGCTCCTGTCAGCACGAGAAAAAGCAATCACTGATTTCAGTCAAATGCTTTATCTGCAGCGTTTCTGTCTTTGTCCTGCATTGCTTTATGCAAGGTTGAGACACTGACTGTTGGTGACTCAGGCTTTTGCTGAAGGATGTGTTTTAAAGTTAGAAACGTGGCTGTTACAAAACAAAGAAAGTGCACAAATTCACCCCTGGAGGAGTGAAAACAACAAATTGCAATGAACAGGCTTCAGTGTCAGAGAATATGTTTCTCTGGAAGGGATATAGTTATTTTCTTACCCCATGAAACAAGTGCCATTTCTCAGAAGACTCCTTGTGAGGATTTTGATCCTTTGGGAAGGAGGATGAGTTAGCAGTTAGAGATGAAATGCAAAGGTGTTTTCAGCATAGCAGCTGGCTGCTCGGTTTTCTAATACAGTACATTACATTGTTAATGGAAATGTTGCTTTGTACCTTCTGTTTTTCTCCCAGTAGAATTAATTCCAGCACTGTTTGCATGCTAAGCATGCACACTCACAGCTACGAGCTCTGGGGAGAGGGAGAAGGCACAGCTTGGACCTGCACTGATAAGATCACAAAGATTCTGCAACAGGGCTGGGAGCTGAACCCTCTGCCTTTACCAAGTGACTTCACCACAAGCCCATCTCTGCTCCTGCCCACAGGAATCGTTGCACACCACCGCAGACAGGCCTCAGGAGTCAACAGATTGGGGCAAAGGCATCTGGCTGTTTTGAAGTCCTCTGGGAGATCTGCAGGAACAGGAGACTTCTGTTCCACTCTGTGATGCAGTAAAGAGGGAAAGAAACACCTATGATTTCCAACAGAGCAGCTAACCCTTCCCAGTTTGCTAATCCAGTCTGCACTCCTGCTTCTGCCAAGAACCAAACTGTTTCAAGGCTGCACGTGTCATTTTATTAAGAAATAAGAGAGAGCAGGGAGGAGCAGCTTTAAAAGCAGCAAGCCCTTCAGGGGCTGGGAGACACAGGCTGCCAAGTCTTTGGGAACACTCAGAGATGAAAGTACCACAAGAGTGCCACATGGCAGTGCTGCTGGTATAGGTACCGTGCTGCTAAAGCAGCTCTCTACATGCCAGTTATGAAGAGACACAAATTGTGGAGCTGAAGACACAGAGCTCACTAAATCCAATGGGCACAAAATGGGAAGTAAAGGGAGTAAATTTTTCCATGCTATAGGAGCCACTGACCCAAGCTGAAAGCCCTGGGAGAAAAAGCAACAGGGCATATAAGTACTTCCCTGGGAGCTGACTGTGAATGGAGCAGCTTGGTTTTCGCTTGGATTTGCAGACACATGTTTGTGAAGAAAATGAGGATGGAAAAGCTGGAGAGATTTCTGAGAGGACTCTAGGCTTGTACTTAAGAGAGGGAAATGTACCTAATGCTGTGTGTTGTGGTGGGGGTGCTCAAGGTACACAAACTGCAGAAACATCCAACTAGTATTTCATCCTGCTGAAAGCAAGTCACAATTCCTAATTAGCTGTTCAGACCAAAAGGAGGTCATTTATTTTCCAAGTGCTTAGAAAAAAGAGTGAAATTGTAGGATGTGAGGAAGAGGTTTTGCTCTATTATTGCAGTACCAAAGCACAGCATCTTAAATAAAGTCAGCAGTATTATTTTGTGCATGCTTATAAGGAAACTGTAATCCCTCATCCAACATTTCCTGAGTCTGCAGTTACCACAGTGTAAATCAGGCCATAACTATATATGCACAGCCATTAACTTACTGGGTCCCAATCAGCATAACTATCACTTTTTTGTATATTGGAAGAAGAAAACACAACAGTAAATTTGTTTACTGGGTACTTTGTTTCCAGAAAGACAACCTGCATATATTTCTTTACATCACTGGAGACCAAAGTTCTTTATACTGACAAGATAAAAACTTCTTAAAGCCAAAGCCTAAGAATCATTTAGGTTGCAAAATAACTCTAAGATCATCAGGTCCAATAATTAACCCAGTACTGCCAAGTCCATCACTAAACAATGTCCCCACATGCTATGTCTTTTGAATATCTACAGAGAAGGTGAGTGACTGCACCACTTCCTGGAGCAGCCTGTTCCAGTGCTGGATAACCCCTTCGGTGAAATTTTTTTTTCTTAATATCCAATCTAAACCTCCCCTAGCACAACTTAAGGCCATTTTCTCTTGTCCAATCACTTGTTATATGGGACCAGAGACCTACTCCACATCTGGCTACAACCTCCTTTCAGATAGTTGTTGAGAGCAATAAGGTCTCCTCTGAGCCTCCTTTTCTCCAGGCTAAACAGCCCCAGCTGCTCCTCACAGGACTTGTGATCCGGAGCCTCCACCAGCCCCACAGCCCTTCTCTGGACACACTCCAGTGTCTTTCTTGCAGAAAGGGCTCCAGAACTGTTCACAGGTGTCAAGATGGAGCCTCACCAGTGCCGAGTGCAGGAGGACAACCTCTGCCCTGGTCCTGCTGGCCACACTATTACTGATCCAGGCAGGATGCCATTGGCCTTCATGCCGGCCAAAAGCAGTGCAAGGTCAAACCCCTGTTTTCTTTGCCCAGTGCTCACCAAGCAGAGGGTGATTCCTGAACCTGTCAATAATGTCTGCCAGGGTGGTGAGTCACCTCTTGAGAGAATCCTGGAGGTTACCTGGCAGCTTGTCCAGTCAGTTCAGCCTCGGTTAAAGAATCAAAGGGGCAATTTGAAGCTGAAAGTCAGTAACTGTGGGATTTTGCAAATACCAGTCTGCCTGCAGCATATCTCTTGTGTAACATGAAATACTGTTCAGATGTAGGGATGTTTTATTCAGTTCAAAAATGTATTAATGTTCAAACATAGCTATAACAAAGCTCTTTGTAGCGCTGAAAGTGTAAATTAATTGCAGTCCTTCCTTGTGAGGGGAGGTGGAGGGACAGGTACTGATCTCTCTGGCAAACAGTGACAGAACCCGAGGGAATGGCCTAAAGTTGAGCATGAGGAGGTATAGGTTGGATATCAGGAAAAGGTTCTTCACCCTGAGGGTGGCTGAGCACTGGAACAGGCTCCCCAGGGAAGTGGTTACAGCACCAAGCGTGAAGAAGTGCAAGAAGTGTTTGGACAACGCTCTCAGGCACATGGGTGTGATTCTTGGGGATGCTTCTGTGCAGGGCAAAGCTGGACTCGGTGATCCTTGTGAATCACTTCCAACACAGAATATTCTTGTGATTCTTTGATCCTGTAATTTTAAGAGACTTATTTTCAGCAGTTTGATGTACATTAGCTACACTTTCTAAAACATAGAAATACTGTTCAAAAGGGCAGCAAACTCCCCCACAGCAATGGCAGCCCTTGTCCCAGCAGACTCAAAGAGGTCAACACTCTTGACATGTGATTCATCCTGAAGGCCATTTTAATCACAGGGGACAGGAAAAAATTAACCTGCTGGGACTATTGTTATTGTGAGATCAAAACCTTCCCCTGACTTGCCCTGAGCCACAGTGGGTGAGGCTGGGTAAGGCCAAGACAGGCTGGAGAAGTGGGCACCTGGGAATCTCATGAGGTTTAACAAGACCGAATGCAAGGTGCTGCACCCAGGTAGGGGCAATCCCAGTACCAACACAAGCTGTGGGATGAACAGATCGAGAGCAGCTCTGCCCAGAAGGACTTGGGGGTGCTGGTGGCTGAGAGGCTGGACACGCTCTGGCCATGGGCACTCACAGCCCAGAAAGCCAAACGTGTCCCGGGCTGCATCCAAGGCAGGCCAGGGAGGGGATTTTGCCCCTCTGCTCCACGAGACCCCACTGGAACCCTGCATCCAGCTCTGGGACCCCCAGAGGCCAACAAAATGATCAGAGGGATGGCGCACCTCTCCCAGGAGGAAAGGGTGAGAGAGCCTGGGAAAGAGAAGGCTTCGAGGCGACCTAACTGTGGTCCTCCAGTACCTGGAGGGAACCCACAGCAAACATGGGGAAAGGTTATTTACAAGAGAATGTAGTGACAGGAGGAGGGGGAATGGGGTCAAATCGAAAGAGTAGGTTTAGGTTAGATATTACAGAAATAGGGTTAGATATTACCCCTGAGCGGGGTAAGGCACTGCCACAGGTTTCCCGGAGAAGCCGTGGATGCCCTATCTCTTGGAGGTATCCAAGGCCAGGCTGGATGAGGCTCTGATAAACCACGTCTAGTGGAAGTTGTCCCTGCCCACGGCAGCGGGGTTGGACCAGGACGAACTCCACCGTCTCCCCAGCCCAGCCCGTTCCGGGACTCCGCTGCCGTGAGGGGAGGTCGCCGCTCCCGCGGAGCGCGCGGCGGGGGCGGAGCCGGTACCGCCCCCCGCCGGCGGCAGCGCCGGCTCTCCAAGATGGCGTCGGCGCCGCCTCCATCGGCGGCCCGGCTGTACCGGCCGAACCGCTTCGTCTCGCTGCCCGCCGAGCTCGACCCCGACGCGTACGACACATCGCCGGGGAAGCGCCGCGCTGAGGCCGAGCGCCTGGCGATCCGCTCGCGGCTCAAGCGGCAGTACCTGCTGCAGCTCAACAACCCCAGCCCGCCCGCCGTCATCGTGAGTGGGGACGGAGAGGGGCGGAGGGGCGGCGAGGGAAGCGCAGGCCTCGTGCGCCTCGCCTGGCGGCGTCCCGGAGCGGGACCCGCGCCTGCGGCCGCGCTCGGGGCCGGGGACGTGCCCGTGCCGGCGGGACTCTGCCCGCCCTCTCCGTGACCTTGGCGCCCTTGCCGGTGTGCCTTGGCCTCAGTCTCCGGGTGAAGGGGCCACGGCAGAGCCCCGCGGGCCTCACCGCCGTTCTGTTTGCCCCCAGGAAAATCCCGCCTTGATCCGCTGGGCCTATGCGAAGTCGCAGAACGTCTACCCTACCTTCCGCCCGACACCCAAGACGTCCTTTCTAGGAGCTGCTTACGGGTTAGCCCCCCTCCTCTTCTGGATCTTTGTCTTAAAAGCTGACAGGGTAAGTCGGCCGACAACCCTGAACATCAGCGAACACCACAGACGCCAGCTTGTAACATGTAGATCTGCTTGGGGTCTCACTTTCTGGGATCCTCATGCGCCTAAGAACGATGAATACCATTAAGGTAGTGAGGGAAGGAAGGCCGATAGCAAGCCTGCTGTCTCAAAGCCTATTACTGGTTGCAGAATCTTGTTTTTCTGGGAGCCCTTTATTGTACCCTTGGGGGTATGGCCACTCACAGTTTGCCTGATAAGGCTGTTTTGCAGTGACAAAGCTCTCTCTAGCACTGAGTGAAAATTAATCGTATGTTACTTTTATTTTCGGTAGTTGACGTGCATTAACTATGCTTTTGGAACTTGGAATACACAGGAAGCTTATGGATGACAGACCTAGCAATATCTCTGTGCAACTGCTTGATCATTTCTCTAATTGCTTGACCATTTCTCTAATTTAGTGAAGCAAATGGGGAGGAGTAATTATGCTAATTGCAGTGTCTGATCTCAGCTGGACATTTTAATATTTTGGAAGGCTTATCTTCCTTCCATTCTAACTCCTATGACTGTCAGAATCTGAGCAATGGTAGATCATTATGAAAAAACTCAGCTATATACATACATTAAAAAAATGCTAACAGGCAAACAGTGGCTGTTTTTAGTAGAGAATTTGCGGCTGTTGTAAAACACTTTTATTTCCCTCTTTTACACAGAAGTAGCATTTTAGATCAAGTCATAAACCACAAAGCACTAACATAAATTAATAGGATATTTGTAGGGAATGTTGCTTGCTAGGGTGAATTGAAAATCCAGATTTTAGGAAACATGCTGAGCGTGTTGATATAAATGTTCTTGAGACTTCAGAACCTCTGCAATATTTTGCCATGCTGAAGTCTTTAATTAGTGTCCAGGATAATTCACTTTCCTTTATTGCAGTTCTTTTAGTGATGTTTGGGGATTTTTCTTTTTTTTGTGGTAGTGCATAAGGCACAACAGTCATAGTCTTTTCTCTGAGGAATGTTTGCTGTGTGTCTGGGCAAGCAAGAGGTAAATCACCAGGTTTTAAGTAAATCTTCTGGTTTTATCCAGAAGAAGGAATCTGGCCTTTATCTGCAGTGTGTGTGTACTCTGATGGTACCTGTCAGAAAGGTACGTGACTATAGAGTGAGGTTCAAATGGGTGGAAAGTGAGCACAGGCCCTTTTAGGCAAGTTATTAAGAAGTTTCCCCATAATTAGATCTCTAAACTGGATTATTCAGCCAGAAGGAGGAGGTAGAAACTAAGGTACAAATTATGTGATGCAACTAGTTTGGTGAAAAATGACTTAGAGGAATTGGTCTCTGCTGGCCTGTGAGAGTACCTAGATGTGAGGTCAGTCTGAGCAGGTTGAAGCTAAGTGCTTTGTTATCTTTTTGCTTTTAAACAGCTTGTGCTCATAGAATCATTTAGGGTGGAAAAGACCCTTAAAATCCTATATGGTGCTACCTTCATGTAGTCTATGCTGAAATACTAGAACAGCTGTTCTGTTATCCCAGGCTGCTTGAAAGTCCTTCTCTAGTAGGATAATGATAAATGTTCTCTTTCTTCCGCAGGATCGTAAAGAGAAGCGTATCCAGGAAGGTAAATACAAGCGACCGTTCAGTGTGTTCTTCTAAGTTCCTGGAATTGCAGTGATGCTCATGGGATATAAATAAAATAAGATGCATTATGTGATGACATTTCTCTGTCACACGAATAAATCTTAATTGCTTGTTGGTTGTCTTGCATCTTTAAAAATCATGGAAAGTGCAAAAATGTAGGATCTTTATATCTAAATCAGATGGATACAGAGAGGGTGTCTGGAACTCAGCCATTGTACTCTCTTGGTGTATGTACAGAGGATCCTTTTAAATCATGGAAGTTGCTGCTGTCCAAGAAGGCTGAAGTTTAAAATTGCCAGCAGGCTAAAAATGCTAAGCAAGACCAAAGCAGTTTCCTAAAGGAACTACTGCTTGCCTTCCAGATATTTCTTCTTGGTGTCACTTTGACTGTGTGGTTTGCCCTGAGTGGATAATAGGCAAGTTCTGTGATACATTTTTAAGAACTTAGGAGTCTGCCTGACTGCTTTCAATAAGTTGAGTTAATTTTTCTTTTCCCTAATGAGTTATAAGCCTAAACCATGTGTTTGTTTATTGCAATAAACTTCTATTTTTTGTTAGTACCAGATTTGGAAATAGTGAGCTGAATGTTGTCATGCTATATGTAACTAGAATTTCCACTAATTCCGTGGTTCCTGTCAATGAGAGACAAGAAGTGCAAGATAAGGATTTTTACTTTGACACTGACTATCTTATAGTATAGGATAATTCATCCCTGTAAGGGGGCTGTGTTCCAAAACAAAAAAAATCCACCACCGAGTATAACTGATTCTTATACCTGCAAAGATGCCTTTTCTGTTTATTCTTACAAGAACACAAGTTTTTCCTGCCCAGTTCAACTGGTATGGAGGACTCTGGAATTGTTACTGCCAATATACTGAGGTGTGAGTGCAAAGAAAAGATAGTTTGATGCATACTTGAATTTTTACGTGGCCTGTCGGTGCCATCATGATCCAAACAACCCTCATTCCTCAGACTATGGGTGTGGTTTCTTCCCAAGCATTGAGGTTCATGCTGGAAACTCAGTCTGGTACAAAAGTTGAAAACTTCCCTCTGCCTGCTGAGAGAGCAGCCTATGTGAAGTCAGCAAAAGCAGGTCTACTGCATCCTTTCTTTTCCTGCATGATGAAGATGTAAATATGGGCCATTTGCAGTCAGTCTCCAGCAGAGTGAGTTGATGAGCTTTTCCACATAATCACAAAGTGGCTGAGGTTGGAAGGGACCTCTGGAGGTTGTCTGGGTCCTACCTTCTGCTCAAGTAGGGCCATCTAAAGTGGGCTGTCCAGGACCAGATATGTGCAGGTGGCTTTGGAGTATCTCTACATATGAAGACGTCACAACTTCCCTGAGCAACCTGTGCCCATGCTCAGTCACCTTCACAATAAAAAACACTCTCACTGGGTGGTTTTTTTGATTTTTTTTTTGTTGATGGTGGTTTTTTGGGGGTTTTTTTGAGGTTTTTAGGGTTGTTTTTGTTTTGTTTTTTTAATATTTGTTAAGTATTTCCTATTGCAGCTCTTCCAGTGTGGGCCATGAAGCATTCAGGCTGTATGGAGCTTGGCACTAATGCTGTGTACATTAACTTGCTGTGTACAGAACAGGTTGCTGTGTACAGAAACTGGACTAGTCAGTGCCCTGGTTTTGCAATCCCATATGTGCTTCCAGCAACCCTTTTGCACCACTTTCTGCAGCTTGTTCTGCCAGTTTAACTAAAGCAAACCTGTATTGTTCTGTGCAGAATAGCTCCTAAAAGACTGTCACAAATGATATTACAAGATAGGGCTGTGGATCAGTGCAGAGAGGCATCAGTGCATGGAGAGAGTGGTATTTAGGGAAAGAAATAATTGCTTGTCTGAGCATGCTAAATTAGCTATTCTTGCTGCCACAAACTAATTTGATCTCCCAGGACCCATTTCCTCAGCTAATTGGAACTTGAGTTGCCACACATGTAAATTCTCCCTTGCAGCTGTATTTGTTTCAGGTCAGCCGAGCAAATGCTTCAGGATGTGATGATGTGGATGAGCACAGCGCCTCTGGTCTTTCAGGCCAACCTTGGATTGATGCTCGTGGCACATGCCACAGCCCTTTCCTTTCCAGCCCTTTCCAGCCCTGAGCCTCTGATGCTACGTCCCTGCAGATTTGAGCATGGTGCTTGGGGAAAGATTGCCCTACTTTTCTCTCTTGTTATTTCCAGAGCTCTCCAAGCTGCTTTCTTGCAAGGAATGAGCATGCCATGCAGCTGGAGGTGGAGTTGGTGTTTGAGGCAGTGGTGCTGGGTTCAGTGAGGAAGGAAAGAGAGGTTTTGTTTCAGATGTATATCTAGGGTGGAGGTAGGAAAGTGAATGTGCCTTGTGGAATTTTACCCTTGACTGATGCGTTACCACTCATGTATACTTTAGTGATGTGTCTGTACGAGAGAAATTCAAGTCTGTAGGTCACTGGATGGTAATTTAGGTCCCAAACAGAAAACAAGCTCTTACCCTCTGCCTGTGAAACATTTAGACCTCATTTATCCCTGGATCAGTCTGATTAAATCAGCTTCTCTGGCAAATTGATTATCCCAAATGTCCTTTTCTGAATTGGCTATTTTAGAGTAAACATCTCCGTGTAGATTTTTTAATACTTTGCTCAAAGCTTATGCCTTTTTTTTTCCCTCAAGGACCTGGTGCAGATCCAAAACTGATGATGGATGTAACTGACTGATAACTGTGTTGCAAGTCTACATTTCCTTCTCTTTGGGAAAATTGCTTCTCTGGGGAAGTAAGAAACAGATCTGGTGGCAGCAAGTTTAGAGACTTCCGTGTGGGTATGTGCTAAAGTACAGGTCTGAAATGTGGTGTGCCTGGGCTGTGTTCCTGGTTCCCACTCTACTTGGGGCTTTGCTTGCTGCCTCCACCCTGTGGAATTCACCAGCTGGGGGTGAGGCTCGCATACTCCAGTCATTGTTGAGATTCCCCATGGTGTCTGCAGTTGAGCTTTTTTCCAGGTACCTTCCCAGGAACAAATGCTTGGACTGGCCAGACAAGCCATTTCACATTTGCTATGCTGCAGATTAGCACAGAACTAGGGAGAGAATTTGTAAAGTGCTGACAAGTCAATATTGTAGGATGGCCAGAGCGTGGAATGGAAACTTTCCCTCACCAGTGAAGTGCTTTGGATTCTCCAGCCTTTTTTCATTTGCAGTCTGCTTTTCTGACAACCAAATCTTTCTTTGGCAGCCCTCCATGGATGAGCAGGTTGAAGTGGCTTGCTCTCACAGTGGACTGAGGCCTGGTAGAGCTTTCAGCTCTGTTTATAAACAGTTTATTTCTGTTTATAAAGCTCCTCCCATACAGACAGCATACAATGCTTTGTCAGTCCCTAGCTTCTCCCTGGGAAAGAGACACTGGGATGTATTTTCAGGAGGCCTGTGAACGTGAGCTAGCTGTCACCTCGTGTCCACACAGGCTGTCCAGCAGCTACATGTGGTGAAAGCCATGCCATGCAAGTACTTCAGCTTCAACATGTCACCAGGAAAGCTTTAATTGGATACTTGAAAGTTAAGAATAATGATGCGGTTTACTGCATTTCCCACGTTACGTGGGGATGGTCGTTTTTGTGGCTCCGTGGCTGTGGAAGTGCCGTTCTGTGCTGGAGCATTCTGCACTGCCTGAGTTGACTGTACCATCACACGTAGGTGTGCTGCATTTCCCTGCCTTCACTCGTGTTGCATGCAGCAAGCACCTCCCTTTACTTGTATTTAGGATTGAAATGGCTTCTCAGAGGTTCCCAGCACTTGTAGTAGTTTTTATCTAGGCGATTTGAGGTCTGGAGGCCCCATTTGGTGACGGCAAGGCTGAGGGATGATTCAAACATAAAGGCCTGTTGGGAAGAGGAAAGGTAGGTTAGGGTAAAAGAGGAAAAATTCTAATCCAGGCAAGGTGTCTGCTCTACCTCAAACAGGATTTGTATACATGCTCTAGTATTTCCAGGTTCTGTCTTTAACCTGACCAGATCAGGGAGAGTGCTCTTCAGGTCTGGCAATGCAATGCTGGATTTAGTCAGGTCTCAGGAGTCTCTTTTTTGACTCCCTGCCTGCCCAGGAAAGCCAGGTTGTTCCAAAAGCTCTAGTTCCAAGTCTGTTGATCATCATTCGATTTTAGGGGGTAGAGACAGGAGGACAGTCAGGGCATTTGCTTCTTTTCCCCACAGGCTAAGACAAAAATGAAATTCCCAGCTTCCTGTTCAGGAAGCAGTTTACGTGGGCAGATGATCAAAGCTGCCTGACATCAAATGTCTCCAGGGGAGCTCCTGGGAGTTGGGCAGTGCTCGTTGGTGAGGGAGCTGAATGCTGCAGCAGTTGGGTCCAAATACTTTTCCAACTTGCCAGCAAGAAGTGACAGTACTAAGTCTTTAGTTTAAAAGTGGGCACTATGCCATGCTGTACTCCCAACTCTTGCGAGTTGGCTCCTTACCATGGTCCCATCTGCAACCCGCTCCGGCTCCAGCTTGGCTTTGCTCGCCTTCTCAAAGCAGTCGGCATCTGGCCCGTGAGGGGTCATCATGCTGTGCAAGCTGCCGCCTCCCGGCTGGAAACCTTCCTCCTTTGCTTCGTAGTGGCCTTTGATGAGCCCCATGAACTCGCTCATACAGTTCCCTGCCGGAAGAAAAGAGAAGAGGTTGCAAAGAAGGGTGGTTGATCCTGTGAGCTCCTTGAAACCCATGAGCTAAGCTGGGCCAAGCAGAGGGTGGAGTGGAAGTTTCTAGATAGGTTATCATGCTAGGGGACATCAGGGATCCTACAGGCAATGCTTGTAAAGTTGTACAGGATTTTATTACCTGGATTCAGAAACATAGCTCCCTAATGAAGGACAATCATTAGAAATCACCTTAATTAAGGTGGTTCCATCAATCCCTAAATGATGTTGGTAGACCTGTGCTTTTCCTACCATCTTGAGCTGTGTTAGTAATACACCTGCATGTGGACTGTGTGGTGTGACCTGATTTTACGGACTTGGATTAGGAATTGTGAAGCATTGGAAAGGAAGTTCTGTATAATCATCCCTGTGTTACAGGCACAATGTACCTGATCAACAGCCTTGAGAGAGCTTGCTCTGCTGTCCCAGGTTATAAGCAGGAAATTATTTTGATACTCTTCTGCCACCTCTAGTACAGTCAGGCACTTCATTACCTTATGCTTTTAATTCATGCATTATCTATTTCTCTACAGCCACTGTATGCCCAAAGACAAGGAGCCAAATTCTATCCTTCCCTGAGGAAGAATACTTTCAGCAGACCCTTTGAAAACACTGGAGTAACATGCCACTAACTTAGGCAAGGGTGGTTATATCTAATCATTCAGTACTTACTGAGTTATGCTCCTTGTAAGGAAAGTACTCTAACAGCTGTCACCTAAGCTTTCCGCTTTCCTACACCTGATGTGACTAAACAATATGGCAACTTTCTGCTCAGCAGTTAGATTTTACAAAACCAGGACATGCTTCCATAGCTATTTTATATATAGCTCTTTTTAACCACTAGTTCAGGCTTTGTTAAGTACAATCCAGGGTCTGAAATGTTTAACAGCAAAACTAATTTAGCTCAAAGCAGGCTTGGCCTATATTTGTATGCAAACATTCATTAATTTTCATTCCAAGTTGTCAGTGTCTCATGTAAGACTGGATAGTTACAAGCTTTTCATTGAACCCGCTCATGTACTGCACTTGGCACATTTAAACTGCAGTACAGACCCTGAAAGCTGGATAGCCAATTTGCAGCAGGAATTTTAATATCTCTCAGGAAGACTGGGCAGGTAAGTAGGAAACTAGCCTGGAACTTAGGAGATGAGCAGAGTCCAGTCTCTTTCTTGCTTGCAAATTTCGTACGTGAACCCAAAAAACTTACATGTGCCTCCCTTCCCTTTTAGTTAAATAGCATTAAGTTCCCAACAAGCAGGATGTTCTGAAGTTAAAATCTCTTAGTGGCCAGTAGGTATTAAGGACCCACCATCATGAGAATCACATAAGCAGTCTCTCAGACAGAATTAATATATGCCCATGGTATAAAAAGTGTATCAGAAATTTTCAGTCTAAGTTCAAAAGTACTTAGGAGTAATTCACAACCTCTAAGGATGTAAATGTAGCCAGGAGAAGTCAGTTTTTACAAGCTGCACAGCCCCCTTTGTATGTGAAATTGTTATGGTGTCTAAGAGGAATATTTTGGAAACATCATTGCTATACTCGGAGCAAAATTAATGAAATATGAGAACCATAACTCTTGAGCACATCAAAATTCTCTGAACACAGGCTTTCCACAGCACCTGAGGAGAGGAGGCAACAAAGGATTTCTGGCAAGCAAAATAAGCCTCTTGTAAAATAATTGGAGGGAAGGGAGTGAGAGAAGAAGAGAAGAGAAGGAGAACTGAACTTGTTGAAATCAGTATGGTACTTCTACCCCAGAGTTGCTCAGTCCTGCTATACCTCTCTTAATGCAACAAGATTCTTGTCACAGCACTAATTTCAGATGGAATTAACATGTGCAGTGTCTTGATAGTTGACTATCACAATGTCTGCCTTACCCACTCAAGCTCTTCCCTTCCTTGGCTGGGGTAGAGCAGACAACCAACCTGCTCATCATGAATTTAATGCTCAAGCTTACGGCTGAGGTGCTGTGGTCATGTGAGTAGCTATGGCAGCCACAGCTGTCCTCATGGGTACTCTTAGATCATCACAACATGGACAAGAGAAGGAGAGTTCTTTCTTTTTGCACAGATGAAGCAAGGTTGAGCAACTTTTTATTTGTTATGGCTCACAATGCATCCGTGTAAAATTAGCACGGCTCTGCTGATGAGTAGCAACTTCGTCGTAGTTAACCAGCAGTGTGTCTCACCTCTTAGGGTCTAGAAAAAGTGTCTTGGCACTATCCCAGCCAGTCAGGAGATGTGTTTTCATGTCACCCTCATTATTGCAAATGGAAACAGAATGACAAGGCAGGACTTTGCCTGTGGGATTTACTCAGATGACTGCAGAGCTGCCTGCTGTGCTTGCAAGTGCCACTAATTCTGCTGGCCTCTAAGGTGCTTGGAAATAATCTAAGTAGCAGAAGGAACTGACTGTTAAACTGTGGTTAGTAAGTGTGCAGAAAACCTCTTAGCACTTCTAAGTGACCACAGCGTGGTCACTTGATAGCTTCTGAGATGGAGCCTCTTAGCTGTTGACATAAGGGGTGCAGGATAGCCAAGCTTTCCCCCTCAATCTCACGGAGCAGGGTGTCTAATCTTTTCCCTGGAAGGGCAGTCCCATGGCAGGAGCTGGATTTCTAGCATCCATTCAATGCAACACATTGCCATGCCCTGCCAAGACGAAGCCAAAAAAATGCCAGAAAGAAACCAGCTCTGCAGATGGCAACCAAATCCAAAAAATACCAACCAACTCCCTGCCTGAGAAACCAATTCCTCATCACTGGCTTCTTAAAAGCGAGCAGTACCTCCATCACTGTGCAGGTGGTGAAGAAGGGCTGAGGAGAGCGAATTCCCTCCTTTGCTGAACTGATCTCACCATACAAGTGCCAGCTCTAGACCCCTCTGTGCTTCTCACCCCTTGTAATATGATACTTCCCTTTCTCCTGTTCTTTGTCTGTGTACTCTAATGAGATATTAAGTGATTCATGGCTGGGTGACAGGACAATATCTGACTCATTTGTACAATGCTAAGTACAATATGCACCCAGGCTCTGTGGGAGCCCCTCGAGTACAGACACATCCATCTATGCAGAAGCAACGAGCCCATCACCCCTGAGTTTTCATGAGATGCATTAAATAGGAACATCTTTACATTTGTCCATTTTCCAGGGAGGACTGACTGACTCCAAGAAGCTGACTAACTGAGCCAAGGACAACAAACCAGACTGCTGCTTCCCTGCGCATGCTCTCAAATAAATGGAGACTTGTTTCTCTTCTGCAGTCCTGGACTCAGGCACAAGGCAGAAAGCGCAGACGTACGGTGGTAGTAAGGTGGACGGAAGGTGTTGTTAGCTACGCCCCATCGTGGGGGGAATATGACAAAGTCAGCGAGTGCCACTCCAGCACGGGTCGTCTTGGCTGTCAGGACAGTGAAGATGGAAGGATCCTGGAAAAAAGCAAAGCAGAAAAGCATGGAAACAGAGCAGGGCTCAGAGCTGTCTGCTCAGGACACCCGGGTGTCTGACTGATACAGCCTCTCCCTTGCCTAAACACTTTTGTCACCTGCACCTGATAGTGTGAATGAGATTTAGGACCCTGGGGGACAGCACTCAGCATTCACAATTCCGTGCTGTACGGGGGGGACAAGAAATGGGTTTGAGCAGCTTTGACGATCCTTCCCCATCCTGGCCCTTGGAGCTGGCAGCATAAATGAGGAGGGTGGACAACACTGCAAGACGAGGTACTGCAATTCCAGGAGCAGTCTCCAACACCCCTACCACAAAACCACACCTTTTCCTTAGCCCATTATGGAGGACAGGAACATCCTGCTAGAGGCATTTAGCCTCATGGCCCTGTTAGTTTAGAAATGGAGAATAAATTGCAGAGAAATTGTGGCTTCTTGAAATCTCTAGTCCAGTAAAATGATTTTCTGGGCTTTGATCCCAAACCTGGGATCTTCTCCTGGCAGATTTTTCTGGAGTTTTAAACAATTCTTTCTGTTGGTTTTCTCACTAGAAATGCTCCAGTCTCCTTGCACACCCACTGGCATTGCTGTGGGCACCTCTCCCACTGGAATGGTTTCCTTTTTAGACGAGTTGCTCACATTAGTTTTGGCTTTAGTTATTTTCCATAAAATCTAGAAATTATTACAATGAAAGCTGTCAGCTCTTCAAAATGAAATTCAGTGCTGGACTCAGAGGAACCAAAGGAAGGAGTCTGTCCAATAGCGAGAAATAAATCAAGGCAAGAATTTGAAGCAACAGTGTTTTTGCTGAGTTGTACGGTGTGTGTTGGCATCAGTATTCATTCCTCCTCCAGGGCACAGAAATTCTATGCTAAGCTGCACAGAGCTGTTTAAGAAGCTGATCAACCTCCAGTTATGTCTTTGTTCCACAAAGGAGGACTCCACAAAATCTTCTCCTATGAAATCTTGGTTTGGACCCAGGGAAAGCAGCACAAAATATTTCACACTGTTTCTTAGAGTACAACATATTCTTTAAGAGGCGCAGAGCCCCTGGAGCTCAGAGTGGGTTTGGATGGTATGGTAGCCGCAAAATTTTGCTTTGCCTTGCCCAGTTGCAGAACTTACCGCGTGGTCAAAAGCAACAGCATTAATGACCATGAATTTTTCCAGGTTGTATTTGTACGGCGTGTAGTTCCCATGCCAAGCTACAACATTGTAGGGGGAGTAATCCTAGCAAAGCAAAGAGACAGAGGATTACCACATACAGCCTTCCAACATGCTGCACATGTGCAGGATGCTGCTCTTTCCCAAGTGAAAAGTGGGTTTGGTACTGGTTAGAGTTGCACTGGGAGTTTTTTAAGCACATCCCAGTGTTGTGAGGATGAGGTTTCCCTCAGCGTTTCTTGGTGAGCCTCAGCCTTCCCTCTGGGTTTGGTTTCTAAGAGCTTTTGAGTGCTCAGGCAGTGTTTGGAAAGGCCAGCTGCAACACCAGCTCTCTGGTAAGGAAACTCTGGATTTTCACAGTAGCACTAGCTCCTAATTTCTACTTTGTCACTATAAACATATGGAGGCAAAGACCACTGTTGAATTTTTGGACAACCAAGTCTTCACAAACACTTTTATCCCAAACTGAGGATCCTCAGCTGGGGAAATGAATGACCCAAGAAGACAAGGGCTCAGTTCTGCTCCACATAATTGAGCAGGACTTTGTGAGATGACATCCGTGCTGCTGAGAGCTGCATACCCCAGGCCGTGCACGGGCAGTCACTGCGCCTCAGTGTGACCTGTTCTCCCGGGGCATCCTCACCTGCTGGGCTGCAAACAGCTTGCCCTGGTACTTGCTGATCACTGTGTAGCCCCCTGGCACTTGGCGGTCCTCGTACCACGCCACGGGCACCAGGAAGTCACGTGGGTTGGCCAGGCCATTGGCTCCTGGGAAAGAAGGAGAGGTGACGAAGCTCTTTGGGCAATCTGCTAGTGAAGTGAGAGGCTGGTTCAATTTCCTGGCTTTGTGGGTGCCCTTCAGAGTTACGAATGACCCAACTGCTTCTTGGCCAACCATGAAACCTGAAATAGTCATGTACTTCTCGTGCTCCTATGATCAGGTAATTGTAATTCATCCTAATTTCAAGTCCGTGCTCCCTTTGTGACTAAGACAGGTCTCCACGAGTTGCCTTCTGAACGAGATTAGTACATCACCCTCATTTAAAGGCATGTAACAACCAGAAATGAAGTGAAAAATGGAGGATGAATTGCTCTCTGTTCCTGGACATCCTGCTGACAGGATGCTTAGCATGCAGAAGTTACAAGGCATGTCACGCAGGGGCCAAATACATTTCTGAATGCTAACAAAGAGGGCAGTAAAATAGTGATACCTACAGACTCAGGGCATACTGAGGGGTTGCCTAATGTGAAGAGTGCATTTTCAAAGTGCAGAGCACCATATGGGTGCTGGAGCATGCTTCTCCTCATTAGTATTATTGTTACAAAGTGGTTTTGAATTTCTTGGATAAAAATGCTGACATTACTACCCGCTGCTAAGGTTTAACAGTCACTGCTTTTCTCCAGCTGTCACTTTTTTTCCAAGTGAAAAGTGAAGTTAAAATAAAGTAAGACTGAAATACAAAGGATCTTGGTCTCTGAGGAGAAGGTGGGTAGGTGGTGAGAAGAGGAGCTCTTATAAGTACCATGTCCTGAAAAGGTTTACAGGCAAGTGCACTCTTTTTCTTTTCTCCAGAAAGTAAGCCTTATAATAGATTCTGGAGGAGAAAAAAAAAAAAAAATCCCAAAGAAAGTCTAACTGTGTCTGAAAAACTAGCTAATGGGAAAACTTATTCCAAACAGGCTGGGCAACCATATCAATCAATAATCAAGTGGAGCAGGCACAGGGTATGATAAGTGAGGGAGAGCAGAAAGCTGCAGCTGGCTAAAAGGCAAGCTGTTGAAAAATCACTGTAGGCTCCATGTGGGAAATGATGTGCCCAGCATGTCACACAGAAGAGAAGCTCAAGTGGGGTTCCATTGAACAGCTGCAGATTGGGTTGGTTCTCCTCTGAAAGAAGGACCAGCTTCACTTTCACCATGGCCATGAGATACAAATGCCCCTAAATGCAGATGTGCCACACCAAGTTTGTTACTGGTTGATAATACCAGTTAATTTGCTTGAAGCATGGCCAGTCCTTTAGATCATGCTTAGAGCTAAGAATATCTAGTGGGGAAAAAAAACCCAATCCAACCTAAACCAAAACAACCAACCCCAAAACACCAATCTGAAAGTGGAGACCTGTTGGCACTGTTTTTGTAGTTATTTTAGCTGTTACAAGAGGAGTTTCACTTCTCTTCCCTGAGACAATCTTAGTAGTACTAAGCAGGAGGTGTTTTTCTCAGCAAGATAAATTCAGAGGCAAGTACCCAAGGGATAAGAAAGGTGACATAACCTGAGCTGAGCACTCTCAGAAAGCTGACTGGGAAATCACTATGTGGGCAGCAGGCCTTCAGATGCTTTGTCCCCTTGCAGTATCTTTGTCATGGCAGCAAGAGGCTGTGCCTTCATGATCTGTGACTGCACAGAGCAGGAGGCATCTGGCACAGAGGATTGTGATTTATGAGAGCTAGACCTGCACTCAGGGAAAGCAGATCCTCCCTGGCAGCACCACTCGGAGATGTGAATGTGTTGCTGATCCAAGTCCTGTGCTGCTCATTTTATTGGTTTCTAATTCTCCAAAGGAAGCAGTTCCTGATACTAAAGCACTCTAGAGCTCCAAGGTTCCTCTGTAAACAAAAGTAGGGGGGGAAAAACACTTGAATAAATCTAAAATGGGCCTTCAGGAATATCTCATTTTCAGTTGCCTCTGAAATCTGCCCTTCCTTTTACCAGGAAAATTCTCTCCTATCACTCCAGTTTATGCCATATCTGTATGAGGCATCAGTGGTGATGGCATTTTGGGTTTTTTTTGGTAGGAACAGGTTCACACTGATCAGAACTCAAAAGAAAATAGTAGAAAAGAGGGTGGGAGATAAATGGTCCCATCAGTACCAGGGGAATCTCTGGACAACTGGTTAGTTAAATTTTTTTTTTGGGCAGATTCTTGCTCTTCTGGGGAATAGCAGTGCTGGAATGGAAAGCATCTTTGTGAAGGAGCACATGCATGGGAGGATGTGGTGGATTTGGGCTTGCAGTTCGTTCCTGTCCCTATGAAATTCACTGCAGGCCTAACAGGAGATCATTACCAATGGGTCCCAGGTCAGGCAGCTCAAAGTGTGCCCCATACACCTCCAGGATGTAGCCTCTGGTCTCTCCAAACACCTCCACACTGAAACGCATTCCTTGCTGGAAAATAAAGAACGATACTAGGATCCTCCCAGGACTTTGCTGACAAACCACGAGCAGCTGAGTGCAGGAGTTGGCATGCTCCAACTTCTGGCTCTGAGCCACAGGCAAGGTGCATTCAGCCCTTACCTGGATGACACAGATTTCATTTGGCTCCACTAGCATCTTCCCAAACTCAGTTGTGATGAGCAGTTTTCCTTGTTGGGGCACTGTGGAAACAAAATCCAGGCAGAGGAGCTGAAGTAGTGTGATGATTGCCACCTTCTCTGTCCCTGTCAGAGCACCCAGGCTCCAAGGAAGAGCAATGGGCCCTTTCTGACACAGCTACACAGGGAGTCTGGGCTCCCATGCAAAACAAACTTGCCACAGAGAGACCTGCACTGGAGAGAAGCTTCCTGACCAGCCCCATCATCCCCACGTCACAGAAGGTACTTGTATGAGCCAAACAATAAAAGGGATTTGATACATTTGGGTCCACGCCTCTCTGTCTCACAATCTTCGTAGGAAACAGTGCATGTACCCATCTTTGTCATGACTGTGGCAGTGTCAGATGTCTGGGAGTAACTGCTTACTGAGGGTAGAAGCAATACTCTGCTAACATCTGCATTGTTTTCCATGACTGTCCTGGCACAGGAGAGCTCACATTTTGACTTGAAAAAACTGGCAGATTTACAAAACCTGCCCTGACACTTTTTCTTCACAGTAGTAAGGGAGGTGAGTGAGAACAATTTAATATCTATTTGATGGGACAAATGTTCCTGTTGGTGTCCCGAAGGCATTCCTGTTCCTTACTCATGAAAGAAACAAGCAAATATCTGACTTCTGATACCACTCAGAATATTTTTCAGCATGTGTGGTCTTCATGTGTCAACCTCCACAGTCACTGTGGCAGTCTGGTTGCCTGAGGCTGGCACAGCACGGGAGCTAAGCTGCCGTGCCAAATAATCTTGGGCTAAAGCAACAAAGGCATCTAACTGTAAGCTGCTCAGAAATCCTGAGGTTTATGATTTCCAGAAAACCTCTGCCTGTGGCGTGTCTAATACCAGTCTGGGAAGCTCTGGGAAATGAACCCCGAGCACCATGGCAAGGAAGCTGGATCACTGCTCAAAGAGTTGAAGTCTGGCACAGGAGCAATGCAACTCGCCCAACAGCCGAGCTGGTGCCAGACCACCAAATCTGCATGGCACGGGGGCGAAGCCAACCCTCTCCTCCAAATCTTGGCTCTAGAGCCCCAGGCTCTGGAAGAACAAAGAGGCAGGCAGGTGGTACCCTAGGTAGAACCACCCGGAGGAATAAAGAAGCCAAAGCATCAACTCACCAATCAGGAAGTCACCATCCGAATTATAAAGGCATCTAAAGAAAAAGGGAAACAGTAAGGTTAAGGTGCTATAAACCACAGCCACAGCTGGGGAGTTTTGAGCTGGGAGACTGACATGGCAGAGTTTCACAAATTCGCAGAATATTCTGAGTTGGAAGGGACCCACAAGGATCATCAAGTCCAACTATTAAGTAAATGGCTCAGCCTGGAAGCAGGATGTTCTCTGACTTCTGCCAGGTCCCTGTCTTTGTACTCATGGGCACATCAGCTATTGTAAGCTGAGGAGTGGGGCTGATTTCCCCCCTGAGCTGCTGCAGGGCGCAGCAATGCCTGCCGCAAGTGTGTTGAATTCTGAGGAGCAACTAGAGGACCTAAATCCAACACATCTCCTCTTGCTGCACCGCCATGTCCAGCTCCCTACTTCTCTTGGTGGTTCCTCATCCACTCCTCCGGTGTTTGAGCACAGAGCACAACCTGCTGTGGACATGGAGAACGAGCTTACCTGTGCACAGAGGAACACAGGACAAACAGGGATGCTGGGAGCTGGACTCAAGCTGGTGGCAGACAGACAGCCTGGAGCAGCTGAGCCACCAGCACAGCAGGCACTGACCTGTCGGTCATGGAGGTGTTGCAGACAAAAATGTGGACGGCGATGCCATTGCGTCCTCTGGGCTCACCGGCGCCACACAAGGTGTGCAGTCCCTACAGGCAAACCCAAAGTGCCAGGAGTGAGCAGAAGGCAGGGGAGCAGGGGCAGTCCTCTTTCCTCCCCTCACCCCACCCTCTTGTTGGGTCTCCCCTCCTCTCTCACTCCCCACACTGCTACCAGCCTTTCTCTGTGCGGCCTTTTGTCAAATGTGTTGGATTCTATTTAATATAATGTGTTTTCTTAAAATCCATGTAAGCTAGTGTTTTCCAGCCAAGGGTCTGGGAAAATTGAGAGTTGGGGTTTTTATCTATTTAGGAGTCCCTCGAAAGTCAATTAATAAAATCAAGCCCACTGCCACTTGCTTGAAATCTGCAATCCTCTTCCTTCCCAGAGACGCTCTGCAAGCCCAGTGGTTTCAAAACTGCCAATATTACCCCAATTCTGAGCTTCTTTTGTGCCCTGCCACCCCCTGAGGGGAAACAGAGATGGAGGATGCCCAGATTCCCCGGACTTACGCTCACAAAGTCCATCTTATTCTGAGGGGCTTTTGGAATCTCAAAAGGTTTCCATCGCAGCTAGATTGCAGTAAACAAAAAACAAGAAAAAGGTGCCAGTGATTAGAACACAAATGGTGGTAATTCAAAAGAAAGTAGACCCCTGTCCTCCCCCTGCTTCTCCTTTCTGAGGTAGCTCTCTTTTTCCTCTCTTTACTTGTTGCCTTGATCATTTGGTTTGCAAGTGGTTTGGGGTTTTGGGATTTGTTTGCTTGGTTGGTTTTGGTTTTTTGTTTGTTTGTGGTTTGTTTTGTTTGTTTTAAAATTTTAAAAAAAATTATATAAAAAATTATTTTGGGGGCTTTTAAAATTTTTTATCATAATTTTGTAAAGTAATTGGCAGACCTGTGTAGTGCCAAGGTTAAAAATAATCCTATTTAAAATCTGTCTCTATGAAAAACAACACTTTTGAGAGCAAAGAAATTCAGATAAGCCACCTTTCCACAGTCAAATTGTTATGGTCCTGTGCTCTATGCTGAATGATTCAGTCCTTCTGTGACCCAAACGTGACATTCTTGTTTGCTCCACCTTGTTTTTGCCACATCCAAAGCAGAAATAGCTCTGCCTGCATGAGCAGTAGCCATGAGCAGCTTTAATTACTTCTTGCAAAGCCTGTCGAGGCAGAAGACACCAGAGGAGTACAAAATATTTGTTGGATTTGAATCCACCTGCATCCTCTCACAAGAAGTTCCACAGTTTATATTTGTCTGGAGTTTTTTTGTGGTTTTTTGTATATTGTTTATTGATGCATGTTTGTTTGTTTGTTTGTTTGTGTTACTGTGACATTTGTTATTGGTATTTGTTTCCTCCCTGCCTCTCAATCATAGCTTCCCTTTGTCATCTCTGTTCCAGTCTGGAGAACTTTCTTCTGTTTCAGCATTTCTCGCTCAGATGCCACCCCATATTTTTTCATCATGTTTGGCTCCTTTTGAGTTTTGTCGTCTGTGTCTTTTATAATTCTGCCATTGTCCTTGGGTAATTTTAAAGTGTCATTTTTCCCATTGACTTCAATGTGCTTTGCATAAGTTGCCTCCATCTGGCCATCTTTTTAGATGGATGAGGATTGCTGAAGCTCCTTAAGTACCTGGGTGAGACACAAAGCATCGCAGGGAAGAGTAGGTGCTGTCCAACAAACTGAACCTTGTCTCTGGCTCTGCTTCGGAGAGGATAAGAAGGAAAGCAGGAAGGTGGCTCCCACTTACTGCCAGAAATAACTCTTTTGGGTTTGGTTGCCACTGAAAGTGGCAAGGGAGGGAGTGGGCAGGAGCTTTGCTGCTGTTTCCTTAGACAGAAAAGATACTATACATAAATGATTTCAAATGCTTGAGAGCTGGGCATCTTGGATTTACTGTAATCATAAATAATCATAAAGGTAGATGTAGGGTGCAAAAGGGCATCAAGGATGGATGAAGTGATAACAGAAGTCATTGGAGCTTCGTCTGGGAAAGAGCACCGAAGGCATGTGAATATGAGCCTGTCACTGCTCCTTGGTCAATGGCTGGAAAACATATTCCAGCAGATCTGGGAAATTATTTAGACAAATGGTGAGGCTGCCGGGAGGCTGGAAATTAGCTAATCATGATGCATCAAAGGGCAAAACCTGAGAGAAGTGGAAACCAATGACCGTGAGATGATGTTGAGAGGAGAACGGCAACAGATTAGCAAAACCAAATGTTCTGGGGCTGACAGGGAAAAGTCATGATTAAAGACAATGGCAAGGCCATAACGGAGGAAGACAAATGCCATCTCTCTGTGTGACTCTCCAGAATGAAGCGAGATTTCCCATGAGGGCTGCAGAGAAATGGGCTGGAAGCCAGTAGCCTCTCCAAAAGCACAGGGAAGGAGAGGATGGATGGCAGAGACATGCAGCTGCTCTGCTGGCTGAGCTGGGGCATGAGAAGTTGATGGGGGACACTGAAGGAGAAGAGAGAGCAGATTAAAAGGCAGCCAACAGGAGCCCCCGGGGAGTGCCAGGTAGCACAGATCTAACCCTGTGGCGCTGTAGCCGTACCGGGAAGCAGCACAAGGATCTGTCAAGGTGGGAAGCAACAAGCATCGAGGGCTGTCCTTCCTTGGGTGACCATGGTGAGGAACAATGAACGGGTGGTGGACAAGACCCTAGTTTGGCGCTGGTCAGACCCTCAGGAACCCATGGCTCCCCTCAGACCTCTTGCAACTCAGTGCCTTTGCACTTCCGATTAGTTTGACATTTGACTGTCATCCTGGCAGGACCAGGGCTCCTTCCAGCATGGTTACCTGGTTGGGGTCAGGCTCAATTTCATCCCAGTCGTGTGTCAAGTGGCCCTCCTCGAGCGGTTTGAAGGGTTTGTGGCAGACCGAAGGTAGGATTCGATACAGCCAGCTACAAAGAAGGAAAACACCTGGATTAGCCTGGGGTAGCTGCTGGCTGACTGAGCTCCTAGAATAACATTTACATGGGTGTCAACTGGAACAAAAGGTTTATTTAATATCAAATTATTAATATTAATATTAAAATTACATAGCAAACAACAGCTCACAGCCAGAGGTTTCCGGAGAGATGGCTTTTATTATAGGCTCTAAATACAAACATGTCCTACTTTGTACATGTGAATGTCTATACGTGTATTTATGAGTAATTACTTATGCCTACATTCACACATATGCATATGAAAAATAAAGATACAGCTTTTTCTGTTGCTGAAATACAGCAATCTCACAGTTGGAAAAAGGAGCTTGTTTAAACACAGCTATAAAGCAGCTCAGACAAGACGGACAAGCAGCGTCCAATGGAAAGAACAGAGGAGCTCTCTGGAGACAGCCTGTATCTGAATTTGGGTCGATTACAAAAAGTAGCATCCTATGCTTAGCTGGCCATGCCCATGCAGCAAAGCCCAGAGTTTCATGCGTTGCTTCCTGCTGCTGTAGGAAGTCCCCCATGCCTCCATCACTGCCTGGGAACGACGCTTTCCTTCCTTGCTGCCTGCTGTGGCTGTGGGGCCTGCCAGCGCTGCCACTGCGGCATCCACACACGCTGCATGGTGCAGCCAATCCTAAAGCTGGGCTTTCAGTCAGGTGAGAGAGCAGAGGTGATGAGAAAAGCCTGAGCTTTTCAGGGTAGCCAGGGCAGCCAATGCTTTTGATGTGTTAACAGTGGTGGTTGCAGTTTGGGCAAGTAGGAGAGGGGAGGAGGGAGCTCTCCCTTGAGAGCTGGAAAAATTCCATCAAGGACAACTTCGTGCAGCAAACAATGATTCATCCCTTTCCCACGCACACTGAGAGCTGACAGCAGCCTGGAGAGCAGAGGCATCTCAGATGATGCATTTGCCTTTCATTTGAACAAGCAGCAAAAGGGACAGAAGAGCCACAGTGGGAGAAGCAAAAAGAGAAACCCATCTTCTGCAATCTGGTTATGGCTGGAGCATGACAACTGGGACAGAGCTCTGGGAAGCTTGCTGCTGGCTGGAACAAGCTGTTCCCAGCACTGCTGAGGTGTTAAAGATCATGCTGGGTGCCTGGCACTTTTCTGAGGCCCTGGGCAGCCCCAAAATGGGAACAGACTGAGCTAGCAGCTCACTGGCCCCAACCAATGTGCAGGAACATCCCTTAGGAGGAAAGAGTCTTTCTCAGCGGCTTGGCTTTGACACTGCCTATTGTCAGGTGCTTCCCAGAGCCAGTGGCAGGGGTGATCTTTCCATAGAAGCATCAGGGCTGAAACACCGAGGCTGTTTCACACAGCACATTTAACCCATTCAGGACCATGTGGTCCCTGTGAACATCCCCCCCCCCTTCTTCATCTTGCTCAGAAAACCACTTTCTTTCCCACCCCAATCACTCCTTTCTCAGCATTTTCTTAACCCACTTGCCCCACCAAAGCCTTTTCTCTCCCTCTCCCGTGGTCTTCTATCCTTGTCCCTCTCCCAGTGCACAGCAGAGGGCTTTTACCCTTCTAGGCTTGCAGAAAGCACTGGTGGCACTGAGGCCACTCTCCACCGCTCCCCAGTGCTCACCCCAAGTGCCACGTCCCCCACCCACTGCCAGGGGCCACGGTACCTTCGCTTGTTGGTGGGCCGGGGGCAGGTGAAGGCAGAGCCCGAGAGCTGCTCCGCGTACAGGCCGTACGGGCACACTTGAGGGTTATTCTGGATGGGAGGAGAAGGAAAAATAAGGAGTGAGAGGCAGTGGCGCGGAACTTGGCTCTGAAGCCTCCAGCAGAGCACTGACCTGGGCACCCAGCACCCCGATGCTCTGGCTGTGCATCATGATTCTGAGGTTGTGCTTCAGCTCCAGTACTTGTGTGTTCTTGCTCCTCTGAGGCACCAGCCGGACCCCAAACTCCATACCCACACTCCACTCCAAAAGTGCCCTAAACAGTCAGCACAGCCACTGAGGCAGCAATAGAGGAAGCTGCAAGGGGCAGTGCTGCACAGGGTCAGAAACAGGAGTATCAGGGAAAAGGAAATAATTCCCAGTGAATAAAGACTGGAAAGCACACCAGTATCGAGCACAAACTTTTCTCAGTGTTCAGAGGGGTTACCCCAGAGCATCATGTCTGGCTGGCTTTCCAGAATTTTAATAAAGACTTACAGAAGCTGAATGCACTGAATTCCCCCTTCTCCCCCTGCCCTCTGCCTATGGAACTGGTGCCCAGAGCAGGAGTTTTGGTGTCCTACTGCTTCCTCCTGACAGTGCTGCTTGCTGCCCAAAAGCATCAGTGACCTGTGTAGGAGCCTTTGCTTTCCTGCAGGGTTTCTGTGCAGTGAGAGTCCTCCTTTGGAGTACAAAGGGGGCACTTCCCCCTTTGCAGAGCTGTGGGTACAACTAGCACAGGTTTTAGCAACCCTTATTGAGTTCATAACTGGAGGACAGATTCCTCCTTTTCAGAGAACAGAAACTAAGCGCTTTAAGATCTAAGTAGGCCACCATCTATTTCTTTGAGATCAGCAAGAAGCAAAGACATCCAAGAACTGCAGGAAACACCCCAGTGGGACAGTCATACACCATTTGCTATCCCATCTCCCTCCTGCAAGGTCTACTACAGCATCCTGTATCCTGCTGCTGAGCAGACTAGCCATCCATACGGTATCAAACCCTGCCCTGAGAGGTGGGCAGAGGGGAGAGCTAAAACTCCCTGAGTGCGTGTGGCTTCCAGCCCTCCAGCTCCCTCTAGTCAGTACGGGTATGCAGTGAAGCAGGGGGATCAATAACCCTTGGAATTTTTATCTTAGCCAGCACTACTGCAGATGCCAGTCTTATAAATACTGCATCGGAGAAAGGATCCACTCCCGGGACTGAAAATCTTTTTTGTCTATCTTGTTTTCAGATTTTTCTATTAACTCTTTTGGTACAGAGTCCACGCTCTGTCCAGATGAGAGCACCTCAGCCAGGGGCTGGAGGAGTCTGCTCTGGAAAGTGGTGCTGCTGTGAAAATCCTCAAAGAGCACATCCACCACATCCCACTGCCTTTTTAGACCAGGAGCCATCACTATTGATCTTCCAGTTTTAAGGTGCCTTTATCTCACATTTTTTTCTAGCCAGCCTCAGTAACAAGACACTGCACTGGCCAAACTACTAGCCTGAACCAGCACAGCAGTTTGTCTTTCTTGTGAGCACACTGTGGGCTGCCATGCAGACCTGGGGAACATTTGCATTTGACGTGTCCCTATGTTGTGTGTTAGTTCCTCACTGGCACACAACATGCAAAATAGCAGAACTGGGGAAATCCAGAAAACTCAGGAAAAGCAGAAGTTGAAGAAGTCTCCATTTGACCTTCATTCTACTGGCCTTTTTGCATAGATGAGGAAGAGGAGCACCAAGGGATGTAATTGGCTAAGCACCAAGTCATAGAATCCTAGAATGGTTTGGATTCAAAGGGACCCTAAAGATCATCTAGTTCCAACCTCCCTGCCATGGACAGCGTCACTTCCCACTTGACCAGGTTGTTTAAAGCCCCATCCAACCTGACCTAGAACATTTCCAGGGATGGGCTATCCGCAGCTTCTATGGGCAATCCGTGCCAGTGTTGCACCATTCTCTTAGTAAAGATTTTCTTCTTAATATCTAATCTAAACCTGCCTTGTTTTGGTTTAAAGCCATTCTCCCTTGTCCTATCTGCTACATGCCCTTGTGAAAAGTCCCTCTGCAGATCCCTTGTAGCCCCATTTAGGTACTGGAAGGTGCTATAAAATCTCCCTGGAGCCTACTCTTCTCCAGGCTGAACAACCCCAACACACTAAGCCTGTTTTCATAGGAGATGTGCTGCCATCCAACTCCAAAGGATTACAGGAGATCCAAGGGAAGCCACAGGCAGCCTCAGAGTGTGTACTGGTGTAAAGGGGACCAGCACAAAAGGAGGTCAGAGAGGTTTAATTCTTCAAGGTTTCATTCTCACCTCTGGACACCAGGAGGGTAACACCACATGGGTTGCAATTCCTTTCCTTAAAAAAGAATGACCCCACATAATTTATTTTCATCCAACATGTTCAGAAGTTACTTTTAAAAATGAATTTGTCAGTTTATTGCTACAGGGATTCATGTCCCCTCCCTACAAAGAAGCTTCTTCCCTGCCAAAGACTTGTATGTCAGCTTCATTGAAACCCATTCCTACAGGAGTTGTGAAATCTGCCTCTCCTGCATCAGCATATCTCTCTGCCAATCTTCAAATTTCTGCTCTAGTTTAATCCAGAGCCGGTGGCTTCCTTCTCAGTGTGGCTGAGCCGCTTGTATTGCAGACTCCTTTAGGAAAAAAAACCCTGTTGCTGAGCAGAGGTAATTTAGGCAAGTCTTAATACTCAAGGTGAAACTTGGAACCTCACAAATATCTTAAAAATAGGAAGTATGAATGGAAATCTTTAGTTCTGATTTCCGTCAGAATCTTATTATTCCAGTCTTGTATAAAGAAGGTTCCTGGAGATTTTCATGGTGGCAGAAAGGAAAGATGTTAAGATAAAAAGAAGCCAAGGGATTAGATATTCACTCAAGAGTGCATTTTGATAAAGCACTTAAAAAAACCTCAGTACCTGTCCCTCTGGTAAAGCTCCTGGACAGCGTGGATCCTCAGAAACATGTTCATTTCCAAATCCCGACATGTACTGTAAAATAAACCACAGAGCTCATCACTGTTTTGAAAACACAATCTAAACCCCTCCAAACAACCCACCCGTTGCTTTCCCATGCAATTTTTCAGGCTCTTTGAATGCATTAAGGCTTTCTCAAGTGACCTGCTTGCATGTTTCTGCGGACCATTTTCACAGCTCCTGGATTTGCTTCATTAGTGTGTGGTGGGCTGGGAAGCACAGGCAGGAATTGCTCTCCTAAGACTGCGTGTCTATTTTGACTACATTCTGCTCCACCAGGGCACTTGAGAAATAACCCAAATATCGCATATACTGTCAGACTCAAGGACAACAGGGTGATGGATAGGAAGAACTGTGAACCAACGTTATGGATGTGTGCTAGCACCATTCACGTTCAATCTGACTTTGCTTCAATCATGGGTGTTCCAAAAGCTGCAGACTGCCTTGCAATTTTGTTCACTGGGTCCTCAGGTTCTTAGGGAATTAAACTGGGAATCATTTGGTTGACATGCCTTGTGATAAATCCCCACGCTCAAAGAAAAGGTCAGGATGTAGATGGGATGAGGGAGGAAGGGAAATGCAGCCTAGTTAAACTGTGTCACTGATCTGCCCTAAATAAGCGTTGTCCTGTTGGGCATGAACTGTCCACCATAGTAGTAAGCAAGAATTAATCCATTTTGGGGGATTGTCTAGAGCAGTGAATTCCCAAGAGACCCATGGATGGAACAGACCTACACTATCTCCCGTACCTGCCCTGCCTACAGCTGCCACGGTCTGAGCATGGCTAAAAGCCACAGCATAGAGTGGGTGCAGATCCCAGCTTTGCAGCCCTGGGAAAAGCGCCACAGCAAGGCTGAGACACATAAGGGAAGAGGAATAACAGAGACCTTATCTTTGCACTGTCAGAAATGTAAATACAGTCCCTTCAGATGCTACAGGAAGCCACAAAGCAGCCCTGTTGAACTCTGCATGAACGCAGAGGTGTTTTTTGGCAGCGACCAGCAGTTCAGCCCCGTGGCCTGGGGAGGGAGTTAAATATTAATGCTGCCCTCTAACAACGGCAAGAGTAGCAGGGCTGCTCATCAGCCTTCAGACAGCGGGGCCAGGATGGCAAAGCCCAGGAGCCCTAAGGCTTGGCTGTCACACATCCTGGCTGTGATCAGCCCTGAGCAGCCCTGGCAGGCGCAGGGACCATCCTCAGTGTGGTATGATCCCCGGGAGGCACAGGTCTGGGATTAAAGTGGACTGACAGAGCCCCTATACCTGGGTTATTTTATATATAGTGTTACACTGCCTGGATTATTCCCCCCAGGGGTGCTCAACTTTGGGCAATTTACAGCCCACTTATAATTTTCCCAGTGTAGCAGACACCCAGAGAGCGAGCCTGAAACCTCCTGAGAAATCGTGTTTTCCTCAGGCTCCTTTCAGCGACCTGTAAGAGAAGACCATTCCCAGGGGGCCCAGGCTGGCTGGAAGCCCTGCTCAGCCTGAACCTGAAAACATCCTGCTTTCCATCGGTTCAAGGAGGATATTTCTCTCGCCTTGCAAATGAGTGTACATCGCTAGGAGCTGCTCTGCGCTGGGTTCTGCAAGAAGCATATTGATATGCAAAGCAGTAGGTCACCTAAGCAGCCTTGGCAGATGTATTGTATTGGAGCACCAGCAAACCGCGCACCCCCCCCCNTGATGGGACTGCAGCAGTTCCAGAATTAACTGAGACTTCCACACCGCATCCTCCTTTACCGGCAACAGAAAGGGAGTCCGAGCATTTGCCTTCGGGGCAGCCCGGGTGAAAAGGGGAGGAAGGGGGGAAGAGGGGAAGAGGACTAAGTGGGAACAAGCTGATTTTCTGGAAGCATAGCCAGCAAGATTCCACAGGCTCTGCTGAATGCTGATGGAGAGCTGGGAGGGGACAGTCAGTGGTTGTTTGGAGGGTTTGTGTACCTGGCAAGCATCGTGCGCTCCCCGGCAGCCCCTGCCACACTGCTGGACTGAGGGGGAAAAGAGGCAGAGATTTTGCTGTGACAAACCCGTCCCTTGTCCTTCAGGCTAAAAAGCTGGAGACCTGCACATCTGAACTGCCCAACCACATCCCCAAAAATCCCTTTGCCTCTGCTTGCTGGGCCAGAGGAAAGAGAGAAAACCAACTCGGCAGCAAGCACCTCGCGGCAGCGGCTGCTCTCGCGCCGCGCTGGTGCTGCACCGCACCTCGCCCGAGCGCAGCAATGCAGGGGGCACTTTCCCACTGGGCTGGATGCAGAGCTGCTGCCTTCCCAGCTGCACCAGGGGCTGCAGAGCGTGGCACTGCCCCGCTGCCTCGAGAGTGGCCGCAGAAGCTGCTGCATCACTGTTTGGTCAAATAAATTCTTTCTCGCCAAGGGGAAAAAAAAAAAAAAGAAAAAAGAAAAAAAGAATTCTCAGGTAACTGCATCGAGGGCTGGAAAAAAGACATTGGCAGGGCTGCAGCCGCTGGATGGGAGATGCCTTGCTGGCGATTTATCACCCTGAGTATGGCTCCAAGACTTTTGCCTAGAGACTGGATGTGGCTTTTCTTATCCCCTGTTTCGTTTTCTCTTTCCCTGTGGCATACCTCCGAGAGGCTTCTCTCCCTTACATGCCCATAGAGGGTTGGTGTCAAACATCGTTTGGGCTCCCAAAAAGCTGTGCCACATGTGGTCCCTGCATGCCTTGAAGTCTTCATGCTCCAGGGCTCTGGGGCACTGCACAGGGACCCTGCTGATACAGGCTGGGTGGGAGCAGTGGTGAAAGGGCCAGGCACATCATGGCCTTTCTCCCTTCCAACCCTCCGAGCCCACCTCCCACTTCCCAGTTTGTGTTGCACAAAATGCTCCCAAGCCAAGGGAAATGACATCTTTCTGCCTGCCCAGCAGCAGAGCATCCTTCCTGGGCTGAAAAATCTGTGAAAATGGAACCCAACCCTTCTCTGTGAAGTGGCACCACGATATGAGTCCAAGAGTACCTCCCCCTAGGTTTCTGCTGGGCCTCTACAGTTCCTAGATAAGTTATAGATATCTCCAGGTTGGGTAGGTTGATGGGCACTATTTTAATTGAGCAGCTGGTTTCCCTGTTACACAAAATAGTCTCTGTGGCTCTTTGTTTTCAGTCCTGCTTTTAACTACTGTTGTTATTTTGTTCAAGATTCTGTAGATCTTTATGCCAACAGGACTTTAGGAATTAATCTGACTCACTTTGGTTTTTGTTTTCCAGTTTTTCAATAAAATGAGGGAGATAAAAGCCCAGCACAGCATAAAAAATTCAGCAAAACTCATTGATTGGAATAACTGGGATGTAAAGCAGAGTGCCTGCAATAGGTGTTGTGCTCTGACCTATAAACCATAACCTTTTGTTCTCCAGATTAGACAGCAGGCATGGGAAAAACGCATTTGAAGTCTGAACACATAGTCTGCAAAATAATTAAGACCCTTCTTCAAACACTGCATAATATATTTCTCTATAAGCTCCTGCTGCAGGACGCAGGGAAACAACATTCCTCTCTTGACAAGAAGCATGGCATTTTTTAACAGCTCTGTCCGGTCAGCACTAGAGTGTTGAACACAAATGCAGAAACATTGACATGAGCATTTGGGGCAATAAGCAGAGGAGGTCTCTCACCCTCTGTGTGGGACTCCACAGCCTCCTTGCAGGCCGAAGCCAAAGCACACAAACCAGAGCTCTGCCCTGGTGCTGCAGGGCCAATATCCCCAGAAGAAACTGCCACCTTCCCTGACATTTCCATGTCCCTCTGCTCCAAAAGTGCGGGAGATGGTCCAGGGCCAGACCTTTCCTGAAAGGACTGCTCAGCTCTAGACTGGCACATGACACTCCATGGCAACAGAAGAGAGGGATGGATGCCAGGGAAGTGGAGAGGAAGGGTAAACCAACAGTTTTGGAGGAGAGATGCCAAGAGAAGGTGGAGCAGGCAAGGTGATGACGGGGTAGGGACACATGTGACGTCTCCGAGAGGAGCTGCTGGCAGAGCAGCCTGTTCCCACGAGCAGCTCCAGGGAGACCCACGCTCAGCCTGCAGCCACAGCCACAACGGCCAACAAGGCATTAGGGGCTGCTAGGAGTGAGTCAAAGATGGACATGGAATATGCAGTCACAGCCATGACATGAAACAGCTGGACCCTCATCTGGAATGGGACAGAGGCAAGGCTGCCCTGCTGCTGAGAGCTGGGAAGTGTCATGGACAGGCAGGGAAGAAGCATAGTGAAATCTTACTGTTTGAGGAGATAGTACTCCTCAGAGGTGAAAGAGACCTGTAAGAGCACTGTGTAAAATAATGATCATTACAGAAGGTGGTGAAGGAGCACACGCGTGTATCTCCAGGACTAGGAACAGGTTTAGTAACAACGACATCCCAAAAGTCCAGGGAGAAATAAGATGATCCTGCACAAGCTCTCGAGACTCACCATGTCCCGGGGTGAGGCCTTGCCACTCCTGCCTGCTGCAGCAGCTCATGCATCCCAGGGGCCCCACGTCAGTGGTGAGCTGCTGCTGAGATTCAGGGTTGCAAGTCTCATGTTCCTATGCTTGAGCCACAAACCTGCCCTATCCCACCCTTCTCCCAAAGCTCCCCCCTGCTCTGGCAAATGGTGCAGGGAAAGCTCCTGCCGGCTGCTCTGCTGGGGCTTGGAGAGGAGGGCATGGCCACAGCCCTGCTGTTCCAGGGTGCCCTGCAAGGGGTACTGAGAAACAGCCCGGAATGGAGCCGCTCTCCGGGGCTGCTGGGGAAGATGGCGGCCAGGGTTGCAACATCTGGGCAGATGTTGCCAGCCGGATTTCATAGGCTGAGGGGGAAACACCCCCTGGCAGCCAGGACGGGAGGTGGGGTGCATGCCGAGGGTGGGGAAAGGGCAACTCCCACCATGAAGAGGTCTTGACCAAGAATAATTTCCAAAGGAAGTGAAGAGGGAGAGAAATGCTTATTTATAGATGAAACACAGCAAAATACTTCATCCCAAGAAAGCTTTAAAAACACACCTTGACACACAAAAATGGGGCACAATAAAAAGAAACAGAACCCAAAAAATTAGTGAGAGCAGAGAAAGGGTGCCTACAGCCAGCACTGGTGGGTCGCAGGCACCCAACCATCTTACCTGCAGGCCCGTCATCCTCCTCCTGGTTATCCTCCTCTTGGAGCAGACACAAACCCCGAGCAGGTATCTGGCCAAAGCAGCCTGCCAAGCAAAGCCTGCTCTCCGATGAACTGAGCTGGGCTGGAGGCAGGCTGACAGTGCTGGGAGTGAGAAAGTCCAAGGGAATTTTCAACCTGTTTGCTCAGCCCAGTCTGTGTTTAACCAAACGCCCTTCTCTGCAGAACCAACCCCAGGATCGATCTGAATAAACAGGGGGTGAGAGGGACTGGGTTTCCTCATCGCCCCTGTTCCCCCTTAGATGTTAAAAAAGGGGTTCTAGTTCCCACACATGGGGAGGGGGGAAGAACAAGGTGTTTAGAACCAAAAAAAGCCATTTTGCAACTGTTTTATAAGCTTCTTTTGTAAATTGTACCTCTAGCAATTTTCATACACAACCCTCTAAACGTGTAACAAATACATGTTCATTAATTTTTCTGAGCTGTGTTATACTGGGGATAGAAGAGATCACGTCTTCATCGTGGTGAAGGAAGTGATATTTGTGAAACACTGTGTGGCAACATTACACAGCATTTTGGGGCCAAAAGCAGGGGAGGATTTTGTATTCCTGTGATTAGAGTTAGTAAGGGGACCTTACAAATTCTGAAATATTAATATTCTTCAAGAAAGCTGTTGCTGGGGAAGAAGTGGCAGCAAGCATTTAGCTACAGAATACTAATGAAAGTAGCTCTGCACTCCAGAAGTTGCAGGGGGAAAAACACAATTGATTTTATTTGATTTTTTTAACTTTGAATTCTCAACCCCCCTCTAAAAAAAAAAAAAAAGAAAAAGCAGCATTTTTTCCATTTCCATCACCTGCTCTGCTTATATACCCTGCCAGGAGGAAATTTCTAGGAGGCACACATTGAAATTTGAATGTGACCCTGAATTAATGTCTCTTCCTCTCCTAGAGCATCCTGGAAGCTTTCCCTCCCCAAAGCAGTTACCAGCCCCTGTGACCTCCACAGCAGTCACTGAGAGCTTGGGCTGCAAGAGGGGCAGGTCTTAAATCACCTTTGCTTCTCTGAAAACTGGTAGCTCCTCACAACATTCTGGGTAATACATTCAAGTCACTGAGAGCTGCCACTTTCAGGAGCTGGCAAAATAATTTCAGGCTGCCTGCCCTGAGGGAGAAGATTGGCTGTATGAAGAGACAGTGGTTCTGGATGGCGGAGAGGGAGAGAGACTTTTCCTCGGCTCTAGAAGACTGAGTAATCTCCAAGTTATGTCTTCTTCAGGTCTCTGCTTCTGCACACCAGGAAGGCTCCCTCCATACCCTGGCCTCTCCCAGCTTTCCATAAAAAATCACTCCAGCAGAGAGAAATTCTCCAGGACAAGGCAAAGATTGTGAGTATGTTAGCTCACCCTGAGCAGCAATTCATCATTGCCAGAGAAATGAAGTACCTGGCACTTGTCACCTACCCTTGAGACTCCTTTCCTACCAGACAAGATTTAAGAGTAAAAAGTTCACCTCACTTATTTTCTGACAGTGAAGAATTACACATTTGACTACAGTTTAGCAAACTGCAGTTGCAGCGTTTCAGGGGTTTCCAAGATCCCCTTTTACTGAGACACACAGCAGGAGGGAGAACATCACATTTTAGCTTACATTTCCCTTTGAGAAACTACATTTCACCTTGTTCACATCTCTTTACAGGCTCCATTCTCTTGTTTTCTTCTCATGGGACAGGTAAAAATAAAGGTGCTGCTTTTCAATTATCTGTAGGCCTATTTCCTGGTTGTTCTTGTTCCCTAAAAACCGACAAGCTGCTGTCACTTTACTCACTTGATGGCCATGTAATGTTTCCAAGCTGTTTGGGCTGCCTAGCCTTGCCATTCCATTCCATTCCATTCCATTCCATTCCATTCCATTCCATTCCATACATTATTTAGTAAGATTCTGTTCAAATACCACTTAATTTATAAATCTCCAAATTATATGAAATATGGAAAAAAAATCTTTACACAGGTTGTGTTTCTGTTCTAGCTCATACCAGTCAAGAGGCAAATCATAAATCCATGCTGATCACTCCAAAATCTCCATGCTCTTCATGTGTGCGAAAATGTTTTCCAGGATTAGTTGCCTTGAAGCATCCCTTCTCAAGGATGGAGGCTGACTGGCCTGTAGCTCTGTGGACTTCCCTTCCTGCCCATAAATGTGAATATTAAGTGGTGGTCAAACACTGGAATAGACTGCACAGAGAAGTTGTGCATTCTCCACCACTGAAGACATTCAAAACCATCTGGATATGGTCCTGGGCAACCTGCTCCAGCTGACCCTGCTTGAGCAGGGGATTGGATATCTCCAAAGGTCACTTCCAGGCTCAGTGATTCTGTGATTTAGCCTAAACAACCCCTTTAGTTAGTTGCAGTATAAATCTTGACTATAAATCTTACGTAACATGAAGTATAGATGTACTTCATTAATATTTTAGCAACTGCATTCATTATCATGTAAATACGAAACACAGAAACACAATGAATTGTTATTGCATAAACACGGGGCATAAACACAACAAATTAAGCCTGGAAGAATGAGCATTAAAAGCATTCAGTGTTTTCTCAGCTACCTTTCTGGGTTCATGACATTATCCAGTGCACGTCTTTACCTGGCCTTTAATCCAAGGAGATTCCAGCTGAAAGACATAACAAGACCCAAAAGAAATATGTCAAAAAGCAAAAGACATCAATACCACTGTATTTGCTACATGATGCATGTACAACTGGATGGTACCTGCATACCAGCAGCTTATTACCTGTGAACTGCTCTCAGAGGCATCTGAGGAGGTGTTCAAAGAGCTCATCTACATCAGAGAGGCAGCACGAAAATACCAAGGGGCTTGCTTGAAAATTTAGCAGCTAGTGTTCAACATCCTGGTAATGAATGAAGGATGAGGAGAATGGAAAAGATTTCCTTTCAATGAGAAGTTGAAGCAGCTTGTATTTGATCCAATAGAAAAAGGGGACTAAAAAAATTTGAATTCACAGTGTATGTGTTAAAAGGCATTTTGTTTCCTGCTGATTCAAGTAGTGGGGCTGTAGTGTGAACTATTATTGGATTACAGCTCATCACTGCTTCCTGCAGCAACGCATTGTCCAGACCCAAAAGTCAAGCTCTTCTGTCCTTGTGAGCAAAAGACGTCATGGGTGACTGAGTCAGATCCTTTCTGATGCGTTTGTGCCCCTCCTGTTGCAACAACCTGCTGCTTTTCAGAGTGATGCACCCTGTTTCTAAAAGGACCAACTTCTCCTCCTATCTTCATCTGCTAAAATGCATCTATGTATTAATAAATATTCTCATTCGCTCCTGAATCTGTGATCCCAACTTGTCCAACTTGCATCTGTTCTTTGCTTTAACCCTTTACACACTGCTAAATAGGACAGGAGCTCTTTAGGGCAGCTGTCTTTGTTTATCTCATAGTGTACTACTTAGCACCAGGAGAATTAATCTCATTTTTTAACCTTTCATCACAATATAGCAAAATAAAGCAATACTGTTTATCCTTTTTTTTTATTTTAATCACTGCCAACAGCATTGTGTTAAAAAAGGCTCTTTTTAATAACATGTACTTTCCTGTAGAATGGGTCTTATGAAATATGTCCTTGTCATTTTTATGGGACTAT
>WAAG01062860.1:0-41762 GCA_013390105.1 Tichodroma muraria | reverse complement strand
CCTTCCCATACACCAATGCCCTCAGTGCCCAGCCCCATCCCCCATCATCTCTGCTCTTTCCTCCTGCTCTGCAAAGGGGATTTTGATGCAGGAGGTTCCTCCCACAGCTTGAGCCCCACAGCTATTGGAGATGCCATTAGTGGGGCTGTATTTTGTCCTGTTATTTACATTGTAGATCCAACACTGCAATTTTTTCTCCCCCCAATTTGAAGTGCTTAGTTAGAAACCAAACAAACACAGTCCTGTCATCCCTGTACCTCAAGTGCCATCCTCACTGCTCATGGAAGGGCAGAACAGGGGCCAGGCTGCCCCAGCTCAGGGGAGCAGGGCTGGGGGTGCCCTCAGCTGCTGTGTCTGAGGAGCAGCCTGGGCAGCCCTGAGCCCCCAGAGGCCCTGGGTGCCCAGCACTCTGCAGCACCCCCCAACACTGGCCACTACCCACAGTGAGGCAGCTCCTGCTGTGAAATGCCCTGCAGGTTCCAGCTGCTCTTTGAGAAACACGCAGTGCTCACAGCAAATGCTCTGCCACCAAATCTGCTGTGTTCTGAACAGGGCCCATGTGCCACTGATGCTCATACCAGAACTACATTTTAGGTAAGAGCAAAAGTTCTGGACTGATACCAGGCATGTTTTTTTCCAATCTGTAACCCCATTTAATTATTTCCATTATGATGTTACCTATTACAACCTGAAAGCATTTTATCTGTGTGCACATCAGCACTCAGTATTCATGTTTTTTAATTCCACTGTAAAGACAAAGAATCAATTTAAATGTAAAAGAAGGTTGGTGTAACCTCTTGTCAGATGCAGGAATGAGTTTGGGAACTGACAATTAGTTGGACACAGTTTTAAGAGCACCACTTCTGTTACTATCTCAGATAAATGCACAATGGTGGTTTTATCTTTGGCCAAAGCTCTTACTTGATATGATGTCATTCCTTTTTGCTCCCTAACTTGTTAAATAAATATTTCATCTATACAAATGACTTTGGCTGTCAAAATCTGGGCAGATATTTTAGCTACACCAGACTAGGATTTATTGGAAGTAATTTTGTACTTTTATGTTAATAGGATGAAATACACTCAGAGACAGCAAATCAGATCAAGATGTACTCATTAAATGAGCTGCAGTAAGTACTAGTTTCTACTTTTCATGTTCAAGAGACAGAAAGTTATCTCTGCTGATAGTGCCTGGTATTTGGAACTGTTCTGAACACCAAACATCAAAGGCTTAATTAAAAGGTTTTCTTTTAGTTTAACTTTCCCCCCAAGGGACCTAGGCCTATAGTGCTCTGTCAAGAGAGGGGTGAGATATACTTTTAAGGAAAAAAAATCCTAAAACACTTTACATTAATCCATGATTGCTTTATGTTTCTCTGCAAATTAGATGGCACTGACCAGTGGGATCCATCCTAGGGGCACAGCAGTATCTACACTGAACAGCCACAGTGCATTGGGAGGTGAGGCTGCAGCAGGGACCCCCACAGCTCTCAGCATCTCTCCAAGCATTGCAGCAATACATCCAATTCAAAATCTTTTGGGTTCTGATTTTGTCCTGAGCAGTGACAGAGAGCTGACACAGACACATCCTAGTGTTTTGCTGCTGAGGTAACTGGATGTTGACTATAGGACAACACTTCCTATTACTATTTTCACTATTTGAGAATAATAATTCTTGCTGAGGAGCTCTGGCCAGTGGAAGTCTGTGGCTTCATGTTATTCATGTGGGATATGTGTGCTCTCAGCAGAGGAGTGAAAGAGCAGATAAATGTCTCACCTGAAGCTCTTGTCCTCAGCTGTTACAGGTGAGCACTGGTCCCAGGACGCTTCCCCAGGAGTTCCAGCACGGCAGGCATGGGAGCTGCTCCTTGGTAGAGTCTCTCAGGCACAGGTTGGTCAGCTGCCAGGTGTGTGTGTGCTATCTCCACTGGGAAGGACCTCTTTGAAAAGCTTCCCCAAAGAGCACTTCAGAATTTCCAAAATTAATGTCCAAGAAGCAAGCCTTTCTTGCTTTTTGGTGAAACAAAATGAGGTGGAAAAATCACGGAGTTTCACATGGGTTTATCTTTCTAAACTTATCAAACAGTGCTGGTAGGTTTGCCAGCAGGAAGACAGCTCTCATTACTTAGCATGTGTTTAGGCTTGGTAATCTTAAAAATGCCTCAGCAAAAGACAATACAGTACAGAAACATATTTTGTGTTTAAAAATAGTCTCAACAGTTGTTAAAAGGGATTAAGCAATGTTTTTTTCCTTTGTCAGCAAATTGAGCAGACAAAGTGAAAGGGTAATTCTGGGAATGAGGAAATACTGTTTTATCTAATTTACTGCAGCCTGAGGTGAAACATTAACTCAGCTCTGAGCTCTGATGGGGTGTAAATAGCCTGAACAAAAACTGCTGCATTTGCGCTTGAGGGCATGAAGTCAGAGGTGTTCAAAGCTGTGAATGGTATCACAAAACACACCTTTCATTTTACTGAAGCATTCACTGAAACGTTTACCTTTCGAGTAGATTGTTTTGAACACTGTGGAAATAAGGAAAAGGAGAGAATTCTATGACAGAAGTTTCCCAAAAAGCTGTGAAAATATTTTAAAGGGTTAAAACGAAATCACTGCAGACTTACCTCCAGGTTTGCATCTCAAAAGACAGAAAAAATCTTTACATCATTTCCCCACAGTTCAGCAGGTGATACCTGCAGGGATCCTTGTCCTCTGTGTGTGAGGAGCTGGAGTCAGCCCTCCACAGGCTCTGGGCTGGAGCCAGATTGATGCTCCTTATGCACCTGAGATAGAGAGGTTTCAGGCCACTCCTTCTCAGGATCATCTTTGATCTTGATCTGTGTCAGAGACATAAACCTGCCTGCCTGGGAATGCATACACCAAACCAAAAGGGAATCCATAAAAATGGAGGAAAAGAGCCAACATTTTCCCTCATGATTATTTAGTTTATGTTTGTTACAGTATAAAGCATCTCCAGATCTGGCACAAATAAAATAAACAAAAATCATGGAAATACTTGTGAGCTGATGGAGAACCTGCCCTTGGGTATGTGACTGATAATCATCTGACAGGGAGAAAATGTCTGGTGTCCTAAAAGGCCCTGCAGCCTATTTATTGCTACATCTGCAGTCACGCCACATCATCACACACCCCTGAGGAAGGTTTGTGGCATCTGGGAAAGTATGTCCCAGTATGTGGCATCTGACCAGTATGTCCCTACCATGGGGACCAGCAGTCCTGCAGCAGGACCTCAGCCCTGGCAGAGCCTTGGTACAATTATCATGGGGAATTTATATATGCCAGGGCTGTATCTCTGCCTGCCAGTGAAGTGGGAGATTGGCACAAGAAGGAATAAAGCTGATGAATTGTTTTGATGAACGAAACAGTTCTGGCCTTGTTATCAGAGGGAAGGAATAGCTCATGCAGTTATTTACAGTTTACCTCTGTGCCACATGCAGGAAGTCAGCACTCACATAACACTGGCTGAAGGGAGAAGCTGCAGTTCCCCAAAACTGCCATGCAGGTTTGGTTCCAGCCTGTCAACCCCAGTGACCTGGGCTCACATCCAGAGCTGCTGGGCTGTGTCACATGGTGGAATGACAAGTGACAGCAGTGTCCCCAGTTGTCCCTGTGGCTCAGATGCCACCCTGGCTGGGTCTCTGCAAGGCTCATCCACTGAACATGCTTGGAGGAAATTGAGGCCCACTTTGGGAACACTGCACTCCTCCCTGTGATGTCCTGAAAAGCATAATCTTGAGACACCTGATGCCAAGTCACATTTGCAAGGGAAAATGAAAGTCTAATAAAGATTAATTCAGTGGGACTTACCACCACATTTTTTCTGGTTGTATTTGATTAAATTTTGAACAGTTCTGAGCATACCCACAGCCTTTTGTTTTCCATTTGCCAGGCAGTGACTGTCCAGGGCATGACCAGCACCTGCTCTACAGCAGCAAACCACTTTCACTGGAGAACATTTGCTTATTCCCATGTCAGTATCCCAATACCTGAGTGCCAGCTGTCACCTGGGTTAATTCCCAACTCTGTATGTATGGTGAGTGGAAGCTGAGGGCTTGAGAGCTGCAGTGCTGCCCCTCATTTTGAACAAGGAAGAAACTAGCAGAGCCAGGTCCCAGGTGCCCGCAGAGCAGGACACAGAATACCTGGAAAGCACAACCACAGAAGACCATCCCAACACTACTATTGCCCCTTCTTTGCCAAGTGCTAAAAAAACTCCAGAAGTCCCAGCACAGGGAACAGGTTTGACCAGCTTTGTCACATTTTTGTGTTCTCTCTGCTAACACAGACTCAGGCAGGGTTTTGACCATCCCTTCCAGACTGTCAGCGCTATGAGACAGCTCTGGCTCTTCCCCCAGGCAAGCTCCAGCCCACCGCTGTAGACTTTCTCCAAACCCCTACAACAAGGCTCTCCTCACTCCATGGACTCGTCCTTGGAGGAAAGGCACAGCTAATGCACAGGGACTCATCCAGTCTGTGAAACACTACCTTAGTTCCCAGCTGTCAAAATTTCCTCCCTAGTCCTCTGGCTCCATTCAACTCCACCAGGAACAGGCAACTCCTCCAGGACTTGCTGGAAGTCTGGAAACACAGGAGCTGGCCAGGTGCTCCCACAGTGTCAGCACAGAGCTCCCCCAGGTACTGCAAATCCATATCAAACCTAGAGTAAAGCTGCACTAAAGGAACAGGATGCCTTTGAACGTGACTTTCATTATATCTAAAATTACCTGCAGGTTTCTGCAATGTCACACCTGTTTCTGCAGTGATGCCTTTGGGCCCTGCTAAGCAGGGCTGTTCAAGCCATGGAATATCCTCTTTGCAGGCTGGAATGTGATTTCTGTTCCAAATGGGGATTAAATGTTCTCTCAGAAAAGGGGATTTTTAAGTTCTGAAATTCTGCTTTTGGACACTTCCAAGCTGCTGAAATCTACACCATATATTCCCATTTTTTATTTATGACATTGAGAGGAATAGCGGAGTTGTCTTTACAAACAAGCTGTGGGTGTGCTGGTAGATAAAACCAGCACTGGGAGATAAAAGAAACAATGGGAAGGATTCCACTGATTGATGAATGGAAAAAGATATTTGCTTTTACAAATAAACTCTAGGTTTGCTGTTAAATGAAATTAGACATTGTAAGATGAAAGAAACCCCCTAAATTCCGTAAGAATTAAAAATTAAAAGGGAGGGTTATACATTAGGGGGAAATCCTCGGTATCAGGCGTTCTGGGAAGTCTGAACCTCTCAAGTACCTCAGCCAGTGGGGAAAGAGAGAGGGAAATGCAGCCCAGAAATTGGGATAAGAAAGAGGCTTCGTCCTCCAAAAATTGGAGAGACCCCAGGGGAATGCCCCATGGCCTCTCCCTTTATTCGAATAAAGTCAAAGGACTCCTCTGTCTCCTTTTTGGACATAAACCTCTGATGTTTGTGGATTCATTTTCCTGACAACATGCACTAAATATTCACTGCTAGAATAGGACAGAAATGAAAATCTTCAATATTCTGTTAATTTTATTTCATTGGTGAAATCACTACAAAGTATTGCTGAGATAGAAATCTCTTACCTTCCTTGCATTTCAAAGCATCTTGTTTATTTGTGCACAGCTCCATCATTTGAATACCAAAGGAACCAAAAGCAATTCAGTAACTTGTTTGTAGCAGATGTTCTTCAAGATTTAAGCATTACAATATCACAGCTTAGTGCAAAATAAAATAAGGCAAATAAAGTGTGGTAAATTTTAAAAAGTCTGAAATAAAAATTGAGAACAATTTAGAAGTATTTTTGCAACTCAGTTTGTCATACACACAGATGGATTTTTCCAGAAAGTTTTCCTCATTGTGAGTCACAGCACAGTGTGCGTCCCACCAGTGCAATGCTCACCCACCACAATGGGTATTATTCTTCTTACTTATAGCTGGTTGGTGACAAATGCTTTTCAGTAACAGCTTGTGCTGTGTGAAAGAAACAAGGCTTTGGTACTTCTTTGTGTTCTGAGTTCTCTAAAATTTAGAAGATTTGTTCAGACAGGAAACATGCTGACATTTATCTTCGTGTATATTTATGCTGCTATATATTTTCAATTTATATAGATTTATAAGTAAATCAGTAAGGTAATTAGAACACAAAGGTTGGATCAGTTTCTGTGAAAATGTCAACAAATTCAATTTAACCCTGGGATTGTAAAATCGATCTTGGATTATTTTTCAAATCAACATTTTTCAATAACTTATTATTCTTCTGGAAAATCCTGGATCAGCACTAACTTTTCACAGACATTTTAACAATGAAATGACTGGACATTACTAGCAGAAGGCCCTTCCCCTGCATCCTTCACAACATCAATGTATTCACTCCTTGGTTCTCTGCAATGTAAAGAGCAAACACAGGCTCTAAAATGGTGGGACAGTGTATCCCTGGTGTGCTCCATCAGTCGAGGCAGAGGGAACTGGGGCTGGATTTGGACATGTCCTGAGAAAAGCTGTGCTGCAGGGGAGGGAGCTCATGGCTGTGAGGAGTGTTCAGGCTCTTTCTTGTGCTTTGTTATCTGGGTGAGGGCAATGACCATCCAGGCCCATCTTCTGTAGCCAGACTTCAGAGCAGAGCAAACTCCTGCGAGGTGAACTGCACTAGTGTTGTTCCCCTTCTCCATTTCATGGCTGCTGGTTGTGGATGCAAATACAAACAAGTAACTTCAGATGTGTCCCAGGTTCTAAAGGAAACATCCCCCCATTATAAGCAACTATGTAGTTATTTCTTTCCCTATTATTAGCTTTTGTAATTATTTTGATATAGTACAGTTTGTAATCTCTTCTGATATAGTATAATTTGTCAGCCTTTTATGGTTAATACCTTAATCCCTACGTAGATTTTATATCTTAGTGTGATATATTATATATATTTATATAATATTTATATAATATATAAAATACAGTTTAGGCTTTCACAAAATATTAAAATAGAGGCTATGTACTGTGCATTATAACTTTAACTTTTGCAGAAGTAATTGTAAAATAATAACTAATACCTTTATTTTTGTAACTGACTAACAATAGTGGAATAGCTAGTGTTGATTGAAAGTACTTGTAAAAATAGCTAGAACATCTGTATGATAAGATAACATTGAAAAGAACCAGAGAAGTAACACCAAAAGCACAAGGAAGAATCTATCACTGACCCTTTGGCTATCAATAACTGTCAAACCACAGACCAGGGGGCCTTGTGAGGAAATAAAATACAGTACTCTCAAAATCCCATCTGCATTGTAGCACTTACTCTAAGAAGATGAGGTCAAGAGTTGAACTAAGATAAAGAATTCTCAGAACATGTAAACTCAAAGGAATGTTTGAATATGTATAATGCTCATTAATATGCATTTGACCAATGCAATGAGAGAGTATATAAGAGTTGTTATAGTTAAGGGGTGCTTCTGGCAGTTTGTCAGGCACCCCAGCGCTAGATACTATTCCTTTTGTCCCTTATTAAACTTTTAAAAGTTTTAAAGAGTGAGCTTTGTTTCTCACACCCCTCTCCCTACCACCAGGAGCCCTGTCCACCCCTTGCAGAAGCCCTTATCCTGAACAAGGAGTGTAGGTCACCCCATGCCCCCCAAACTCCTCACAGGCTGCTGTGCACAGGGACAGGCAGCAGGTGAGTCCCCAGGAGAATGTCCCAGGCAATGTGACAACTCATCCTATGCTCAGCAGGAACTTTCCTGCTGTGGGGGCTTCCAGCCAGAGAACCCCACAATAATTCCCAGTCTCTACAAGAACACATGGAGAAAGAGAGACTTTTCCTCTGCAAGACAAGGGAAGTTTTAACAGAACAGGCTGGAAATAACCACATCCACTGAGGCTCTGGACATCTTTAGTTCATTATTTCCCACCTCCTGGAGCGTGATGGAGACAGGGGTTCTATTTGTAGAGAACCAGCCTCTCCTGGCCAAGCAGTAGGGGTGGGTCCATCACCAGCTCTCCATCACACAGAATTTCTGCATTCAGCTCCCATGCCTGATCCCACACAGTGCAGATCTGATGCGATGAAAAGACTTCATGTGCTAACATGTCCAGGCCTCATCTCTTTCCAGTTTGCTGGACCTGCATGATTAAACAAAGGTTATGGAATTAATCCTCAGTAAAAAAAAAGGCTGTTATTGGATTCAAAAGTAACTTTTCATATGCTGAGTTGTGGCACACACCTGAGGATCCCCCCCTGTGCTCCAGAGTGAGAGACAGCCCTTGGGCCAGTGCAGAGCTGCTCCCTCCCCACTGCCCCTCCATCCATCAGGTGCAATGCCCTGGAGCCCTGAAGCAGGATGAGATGCTCAGACTGCAATAGTGATGGGCTCAGAATAAAACCAGAGCTGTCCAATACCTCGCAGCAGTAACTCAGGCTTCACCAGCCACTCAAACAAACCTCAGCCAAAAAATGAACAAAAAGCCTACGCACGTGCTTTGAGCCGAGCCTGCTTTGCCTGGCAGCAGCTGGAATACATCCCAGGGAGTGAGAGGTGTTGAACAGGCAGTTAGCACACCTTCTTCTTGCAGAAGGAGCAAGAATTCCAGTCTAGCATTGTCCAGAGGGCCCTGCTGTCTCTAGGAGCAGGAGGTGCTGGGCAGGCACTGCAGTGACACCAAGACCATGTTTCACACAGACACCTTTATTTTCATATTTCTGCATGGATGAATGTTCTTTTTCCTGGGATGTACTGGTAGACAGATAATGCCCTACAAATAGAGTTTAGCAAACATATATATATATATGTACACACATATATACAGTCTGGTAAAATTGCTTCTGCATTCTTCCATGTGTCAGAATGGATGTTTACTATAAACCAAAGCTAAAGGGACACTGTGAGGTTTTGGGTTGTTTTGGGTTTGTACCTATAACATAAAACATAAAATAGTGTTTGCATCTTTTTTTCAACGCAATTGTCTGCTTTCCTGCTCATACTTAAGCAGAACTGCAGAAGGGAAAAGCTTACATGCCTGTAAGTTTTCAGTTTTCACTACCCTAAGTTACATCAGTGGTGCAGGTAGAAGAACATTTCTGAACTTTACACAAGTGCCAAACTCAGTACAGTGTATGTCACCACATCAAATATAAAAGCAGCCTTGAATCAGTGATACAAATAAATCATTGGCATGTAAGTGTTAGCTCACAGCACAGTTCAGTTTCACAGCCCCCCTGTACATGGATACATGTTTTTTAAAAGTTTCATTGCAAATTTTTAACGTGACAGTGTCCCTTGAGAAAAAATGCACATTGGGTTTAAGAAAGGACACCCTCCTACAGGTATTTATTTTATTATTAAAACCAACGTTTTTAAAACCATTCAACAAAATTGAATACAAATTGCCATTAGAGAATAGCATTTGTAACAGTGAAGCTATACATGGCTGATACATTAACATGGCTTTAGTTATCATAATTTACATTATTTGAACATTTCCTTAGGTCTTTCATGGCACTTCCATAAAGAAGAAGAAAAGCTAGAGACACTGCTGCTACCATCTCATCAGAGGTGACCCACAGACACAAGGGTGTTTGTTCCCAACACATATTGCAGTCAGGAAATGCCACTGCCCACAATGCCTGAACCTCAGGGTATTTGTGTCTCAAGCTTTTAGCTTGGCTCATGGTTGCTCACAATATTGCATTGCATTCAGAGGAACAGGAAAACAAACAGACACAGAACAGGCACTGTACTTTTTTTTTTCCTTTTTTTAATATCATTTATCACATTCCTATTTGTCAACAGATTGTTACTTAAATGCATGTTAGAAAGGCTTTCTTTATAAAATGCTGGCATGAAGATGCAGATGAATGTTTGTAACTAGTGAAACAGAGTCCTGATTCAGACGTTATTTAAACATTCATAACTTGGAGGAAATGTGCACAGTTGATAGCACTGACAGAGAATCTGACTGTAACAGGAATTGCCTTCTGCCTGCTGGCAGGAGGATTGATGAGGGTGGAGACTGGAGTAGCATAGTGTGTTTTATTTAGAAATCTGTAGTAGTGTTTGTCATAAATATTGCAAGCCCCATTTACGAGCAAGCAGAGCCTTGGCAAGTTTACAGTAGAGTAACATTCACAGAAAACATGAAAAACAAACCCAAAGCCATTTCCATGCAGAGAGCAGCTCTCTCACAGTCACTGATGTCTCACCTGCCAGCTGGAGCACACCTGCCATGGACAGATGCTGCTGATAGAAAACCCAGAGGCCTTCTATGCACTGGTGCATCCCAGCCTCCGGCTGTTACAGTGGGATCAGGGACAAACACAGGGAAATAACTGAGTTTGCAATGGCAAGGACTCTGCCACAGACAGATTCTGCAATCTGAGCTTTGGGAAAACACAGTTGTGGATGACATTTTGCAAGTCCTCCTGTCTCAGCTACTGTGGGCTTCAGGTGAAGCACAGAGCTCAACCCAGGGCCGAACATCAGGGGTGTGTGGGAGCAGTCTGACACAGGTGGGATCCAAATCAAAGCTGTTATCCTCTAAAGGCAGACTCGGTGTGGCTATCAGCATCTCCCACTCTACCTGATGCACCTTCATTGTTTCTGGCAGTGAAAAGCAGGCACAGTGGAGCAGCAAAGGAGATGGCAGAAGTGCAGGGTCAGTATTGGTATCCTGATTTCAGCACTGCACATCAGCACACACTGACAGGTGACACCAGCTGTTTGCAGCTGAGCTGGAGCCACACTCAAAAGAAAGCAGTGACAGACCTGGTGACAAAGGCAGCCCCCATAGAACTGCTACCAGCAGGGCCAGAAAACACAGCTGAGGCCAAATTCATCACAGTAACTCCAGAAATTAATTTAGCTTCAGGGACTATGGCATCATGCAACTAAAAACATTTTCTTTTGAAAAGGGCACATTCCAAACATTTCTGTCTGTATGTGCCATCTCATAAACACCCTTGAAGCAAGACTATTAGAGGAAAAGGCACTGTGCTAGCCTGATTCAAATCCTTAATTTCCACTGTCCTGACCACTTCTCCCTCTGCTGTAGTGAACTGCTCAGAATAATAGACTAAGCAGTTTTGGTGGGAGGGAAAACCTGGTAATTATATTAAATTCTGTCATTTGCTAAAGTGATTGCAAGAAGAATCAAGAAGGAACAGTGTAAACTGTGTATTATTTCATCTACAAGTGATGTCTTTACCAAGTGCCTGTTAAATAAATGACAATACCCAACAATTAGAGGGAAGGTGTCCCACAGCATGGCAACCCTCCTGCAAATTCCAGCCCCTTACCAGAGCTGCTGGATCACTGCTGGGAGGAATTCATTAATTGTATTTATATGAAAGGCAATAAACAAGATGGACTTGTGTGTCACAAGTCTAAGGTGTCATTCTGACAGACATGTAACCTTACTTGAACAGCACTTTTGCTGACAAGGTGACAACTTGAAGAAGTTAAGACTATACAGAAACATATGGAGGAGCACAGTAAATGGGGAAAAGGCCTCATCTTGGGTAATTGGCATTATCATTATACTAGGACTGATCAGATCTACTTCTTAACCAGGAATGCTTCAATAGATGAAATTTCGATAAAATTAGGGCTACAGAACTGAGGCATTCTATATATTCTGTATTATAAAAACCTTCCACTTACATAATTTTTAAAATGTATCTTCAGTGCTAACGGTTTGTCTGTAATATAGTATGTGATACAATAGAAATAGATGCTTACTGGATGGGAGTGATGCAGCACTATGGCAGGGACTGTCCCATCTGCATGGCTTGAGCAGCTGGAAAAGTTGACTGTTTCCTCCTTCCCTTTGCTTCTCAGCCATTGTCTGCCTGGAGATGGCAGTGGCACTCTGGTGAGTCAGCTTTCCTAAGAGGCTTCTTCACAGAAGGCTCTGATGTTCCCCAGCTGACAAATCATACAACCTTGGTGTAAATTCACTACATGAGCTTTTCTGTTTTATTAATTAAAAAACCAGCCCCCTAAACCAATACTCTACTTGGCATTAGCAAAAAATGGGGCTTGTTCAAGGCATGCTACCGCCATGTAGGAAAAAAATATGGGCCTGGCAGCTGATTCTGAAGCTAATAACAATTCAAGAGCTCCCAATCAAATGTGCTGTGCACTTTGTGGGTGCCAAGGTCTGTATGTTGAAACACAGCTGCATCTTTGTTATTCACTAAGTCAAACAAGAAAGCTTAAATAAATCCATAAAGGGGGCAAGACATTACTGTAGCGTCCAACGATGAACCTAGGAAGTGCATGCCGAACTACAGCAAAAGGACCAGAGCATGTGGCTGTGGTGCTCTTGAGATGCACAGTGGGGTATCACCTGGTGTCCCTGGGACTCAGCAGGTGGCTGGGACCAGAGCAGGTGCTCATCTTTCTGTACCAGCCCTTACACACCTGCCTGGTCTCCTGGGAACTTACCATCCCTGAACAGGATTTGTTCTGTACTTTTATACTAATATGTGCAACATGTTCTGCTGCATTCTGGCTCATCCTGGCATGAAGATCACCTGGTTAATATGTTCAAGAAGAACTCCACTCAACTCAGCATGGTGGCACCAGTGCATGTGAGAGGATAAGCAGGATTTCTGTAGAAATTGGGATATTGGCTACATGGGTTGCCTATTTAATATCCCAAGTACATTGACTGTTTATTTTTTCACAGACTGCCCTGGTAGATTGGGGTTTTGTCAAAGCAGGTTAACGGCAAGGCATCCACAGAACATTGTGCCAAAAGGAGGTATGGACTGAGCTGTCACTTGCAATAGATGGCTGAATAGCTACCAACGTGTGCTATCATAGGGAATTAAGCTTGCTAGATTAAAAGCAGGACTTGTGCCTAGCAAACAATGCTCTGTATTACTCATTAAACTTCGAGCAGCAGTTCTCTCTTGTTGGGATTTTATTAAAATATTCACATGCTTCCAAAACGAAACAAAGGTCCACCAGCATCTTCTGGGGAGAAGAGGTGGGATTGGTTGCATTCAGTTGCCATTAGGTTGGACATGTCATACAAAATCCTCACACACTGGACATGGCTCAATTGTAAAATCTTTCACCCAGAAAGGAGATCTTTGTTACACAGAAGTCTCAGACTCCTCCAGTGCTCGTCTGGTTACATGACATTCTCAAAGAGCTGTAAGGATCGCATGATATTGTCGTCCTGCAAGCAAGGAGAAAATATCCCCATGAAACCAGCATGGACAAGCACAATTCATAACTCTGCCTTGGCACCAGGGGGCTCTGCAGCTGCTTCTGGAGGCAACAGCCTTGCTCTGGGAATGTTTTCCCCCTCTGTGAGCTGGGGCTGGTTCAGTGCCCAGGCCTGATTCAGCACAGCAGCTGGCTAGTGCTTCAGCCCTGGGTTGGCTTGAGGCACACCAAGCACAGGGTCTTCTCCTGGGACTGACGTTCACCACAGGCTGTGCCAAGCAGTACATTGGGTTGGTGCCTGCGCTCAATCCCCAGATATCCTTGACCCTGGGCATGCAAACGTGCTCTTGGCTAATGTGCTTCGCAAGTCCAAATGGAATGGCAGGTTTTGAACCAAAAAGCAAATTGCCTTAAGGGAACACTTCTTGCCAGAAATTCCAGCTCAAACTCAAAACACATGCAATCTGTGCAACCTGAGCCCCTCCGCTCTCGGCTCTTCATCAGGCTCCTAGAGCCAAATGAGAAAGTTACAGACAGACACAAGGGAAATCCTGGATTATTCTTCCTGAAGTACTGGAATTTTACTTTGAGATAAGAACCAGACCAGTATTCAAAAACATAATGATGGTTCCCCCGACCCCCCCAGGAATTCAGTTATTCCAAAAGTTAAAACAGCTGTTTGCCTGTAACATGAAAATAATTTTCCACATTGAGCAGCTTAAGAGATCTATTGCACTGCATTCCTCAGCTGTTTTGTGAGGCTGCATCATCCCTATCGCTGCTCACTCAGTGGGTGCAAGGCATCACCTGGCATGGGAAGCCAGTCACCCTCTCCAGAGTTATGCCAGGGCTTCACTGTCCACAAGCCAGTGCTGCTGCAATGGCACAGGTGAGCACTGCTGTGCACTTTGGTTTGTTTTTCATTAAGATAAAAATAATAAATCTTAGTGTTGCAGGGCTTTCTCCTGCCTGCCACGAAACAGTAGCTGACAGTGCATCAGCCTGGCCAGCTCCCAATGCCAGGATGGCAGCAGGAGGAACCAAACCCACATGGGGACAGAGAATTAAATATAATTATAATTACCCTAGCAGTTACAGGTAAAGTAAAGCTGCTTCAATCCTGAGACCACTGTTCATAGACACAACTACAGGCAAGTTAAGAACATGAAGAATAATATAAAACACAAATGATCAAATAAAGATGGTGCCAAAAATAAGCCAAACAATCAGGAGGGGCCAAGAATGAAGTAACTGAAAAACATTAGCCTTCTATTATGCATCTGCTAAACAAGGATTTTGCTGCCTGAAGTTCCTGACTGACACTGGATGTGGCCAGAGCCAGGTTTGACACCAAACCAAGAAGCCAGCCCAGCCCTCCACAGTGACCTTCCCCTTGCTCATGGACAGAAGAGCTGTCTGACTGCAGAACTGGAAAGAATTTTCCAGGCAACATAAAATGCATAAAAGGGCCAATACGCAATTCTGTGCACCAATTCTAAAAGGCAGAGGTTGCCTTTTGCATCATTATTGTACTGGTCAAATATTAGAGATATCTCTGAGCAAATATTCACACAATCAAGGTCTAAGACAACAGACATTAGCCAATTGCATGTCAATGCAGATGCTTCTTTGTGCCAGTGCTAAAAGTACCAACGTAAATTTATAACAGCCAACCTCATATATGGAATTTTCAAGAGGAGGCTTACTTCCAAAACAGAAGAAAAATTAAAATCATTGCTATAACGACAGTATTTGCTTTTAATGTTTGACCATGAAAGCATCAATTGGCTTTATAACTCAATGTTGTAATTGCAAGAATTTGAGACACCTTTGACTCTGGGCAGTTCCAGCAATGTGGTACCTGACAATGACATCTGAGGCAGCACACAGAGAGAGCAGCAGATTCTCAAAATTAAGAAAAAAACCCACAAAAACAAACCAGCAGAACTCCAAAACAACCTAAGACAGTTAAGAGCTTTCTCTACAGTTGTCTGCTTGTCTGTAGAATCAGGCACTGCAGTCCACTCAGGAAAATAAAAGCACTGATCCCAGTACTGCACATGAAGACATCATCTCCCATATTCTACCTGACCCTACCTCACTATTGAGTCACAGGCTTCACAGGGCATCGCAAACTCAGCCTTGAAGCTGTTTTGGTTTGGGGGTTTTTTCACAGAGCAAAGAAAACCCAGGATACGGAGCAGCATCTTGTTTCAAGTAGAGTTTATCCAAAGGGAAGCAAATGATGTGACATGAGATAGGGCTTTCCTCACAGTTATAATTTAGTCCTTACCTCCTGACACGATTCAATAAACTCATCTAGAGTTACAACTCCATCTTTGTTTTTATCCATTTTCTGCAAAATAGAATAATGTAAAAATTAGTTTACATTGGTAACACTATTGTTACTGTACAATATCTTAGTTGATGCAGCCTGAATAAAGCTGGGTACTTAAAAAGCTTAGCCCACAGACTCAGTGCTGGATTGGCCAACTGCTAAGGACTTGTTTACTCTGGGATTTGGAGCACTTTTGAGTAAAGCACTCTAACTGCTTTCTTGACACATACCAGAAGCTCTGTCCTTATTCCACCATTTATTTATTCACTGCCTCACCAACCCCCATCCACATTCCTGTCAGTCCTTAGGGCAGTTGAGAGAAGCAGCACAGAAGGGCTGCAACACATGCAGAGGATTCAGACTTACTGGACATGGCACATCCCAAGGCAAAGGGTCAGGCTAAGAGACCAGGGAGATACCTTTGGAGCCAGCAGGCATTTTAATGCTAGGCTGAGTGGCTGCTAGTGTTTATTTTGGAATATACAACGAGGTATAAACTCAACTTTACAGGAAAATCTATCAGTGCACAGCTCAAGTGTTAAGAAAAACCCATCAAAAGCCAGGTACCTGGAAAAACACTTCTACATGCTGCCTTGGTGCATCTTCCTTGAGCACTGGATATGTGTATTTTCCCATCATATCATAGATTGCCTTTACGATATCCATCATTTCCTGCGATGGCAGTATGCCAGCACAAACACAAAAAGGAAATTAAGAGAAATGAGAGCCCATTTCTGTCTTGTACTGCCTTATTCTTCACCCTCCTTCTCCTATGACAAACCAGCATCTGGAATGCCTGTGCATATGTATGGAGACAGATGTACGAGACACACTAACATCCTACAGAAAGAACTGCTTCTCTCTGCCCTTGCCACGCCACATGCTCCCAGTGCTCCCTTCTCTAGCCTGGCCTGGCTCTGACACAGCAGGTGCTGGGAGCAAGGGCTGTGCTCAGCCCTGCACTGTGGCACCAACCCTGTCCCAAGGGCGTCCTCCAGGGCCAGGGACCCTCACAGCTGGAACTAGGAATCTGGTCCCTCCACACATCTTGCCCAAATTGCCCTTCAGCTCCATGACCAGTGGTAGTACCTGCAAACCCTCCAGGGATGCACAATGGGTTTGAATGGACTAAGATGTATTTGACACGTATTCAAGGTCTCCATGCTCAAAACCAAGGCTTCCCATAATGGGAGCAAGCAATATCAGATAAGAAGATAAAAACAGATAACAATGCAGGATTTGGAAGTGGTGCTGGACTCTTGTAACTGCTTCAGATGATCCCCACAGTATCTCCTGGTGCAAAGAGCAAGCCCTTGAGCCTCAGCCACCAAGTACTGCCACCATCACCCTCCCCTTCACAAAGATTATGTGGCTCAGACCTGTAACCAGAATTTTGCTCCTGGCAAACACAATTCATTAAAGGTACCTTAATATAGGAAAATATGTCTAGAAAATCATTCAATAAGATCACTCTGCACTTTTCTTAGACATAGACAAATGCTTGAGTCTGCTCTGATTTGCATTTAATTAGCTGCATGAAAAATTAATTGTGTTCTGCAACAAAATGCAATCAACTCTCCCTTCCAAAATCAACCACATTTGTCAGAAACAGCCTTACCTCCTTGTTTATGTAGCCATCCTTATTTATGTCATACAGATTAAATGTCCATCTCAGCTTTTCGTGAACAGTTCCCCGTAGCAGAATGGACAATGCCATCACAAAATCCTGGTTTGGGGCAGAGAGAAAAGTGTGAATTCTCATAACATCCTTTTCTAAGTCACCCTCTTTATACAATGCCAGTGAAAAGATTTCTCTTTTTAGGATGGAGCATATGCTTATCAACTTCTTCTGATTTCCTTTCCCAAAATTGTGTCCTGTCTGACTGAACTCAATGGTTGAAGCATTCACTGAGATGCCTGGTTTTTAAGAGCACTGCCAGATGCTCCAGTGGCCTTTCTCCTCCCTGCTGCAAGGAGCTGTCACTCAGATTACCACCACCTGGTTAAACACAGCTGAACTGTGCCTATGGAAGCAGAAGCTGATGCCTTCTTACCTGCAGAAACCTGTGTACCTGTTTCAAGGTACTTGCAAAGATGGGAGAAAATCCTATCTGAGGGATAAACTCCTCTGACACAGGGAGCCTTAGATTTTGTTATCTGGCAAAATCTGCCAGACTTGACCTGATGTGACTCCCACCACTAGTTACTGTATGGCACAAATAATTTTAATTGGTTTTCTTTGCTTACAGTAAAGTTTGTTGCAATGTATCTGAATAGTTTAGGCCCTAGTGTATGCCCCAGCCAAACTGTTTCTAGGTTTGCTTATCAGAACCTCTGGAATTCGTCAAGGTTACTGAAACATAAATTGTGCTAAATTGGGAAAGAAGAGTCTGAGAAACAGAACACCAAGACTGCAAGAACTAGGTAAAAGAGGGCCGTGACAGCACTGGACTGTAACTAATCATATTTCCTGAAAAGTGCGTGGACAAGATAGAGGCACCAATCAAGTAATGTGTGATCATGTGGACAGTAGTTTCAGAATGTATAATTAGAGCACAATGTAAACAATAAAGTGGCTTCTGCGTAATCACATTGGTTCGTTGTTCAGATGTCCCGAGCTCCTGCAAATGTTACTGCTTCTGATAACTGTGATTTATTAATTATACTGCATGGTGGCTCAGGCACTGAAAGTAGCGTAGCTACAGGGGATTTTTAGCACAGACAGAGCTTCAGGCTAACAGAGCTATACAGCTCCTGAGAACTCAATTTCTTTAGTCACCTCCATAAGCTCTGCATGGGGCAGTGCAGCACTGCTTAGAAACCTCTGCTCCTTTTGCCAAGCATCCCAGGAATTTGAATCTGTTGAACAAAACAAAAAAGGGGACGAAATTCTCATGTTTGACAGCCAGTAAAGAGACAGATCCGCCAGGAATGAAAGTTCAGCACTTTCTAGGTTTGATTTTTTTGTTTGTTTGTTATTTTAACAGTATTTTTCTGTTCTCAGTCTGTTTAGGTTTCTGAACACCTTTAATTACTGAAGAGCTGCCCCATTCAAACCTCCCACTGCAGCCCTTATCACAGAGACACACAGATACATATGGAAACACCCCCATTTTACATTTAATGAATGAACATATTTCCCAGTCTTACCTGGAAATTACCAGAGGTTTTGGCCATTTGACAGCAAAGGCAAGACTGCCTATGATTTGTAGTTTTACAGGAGTTTTAGTCTTCAGAACTATGAAGTTCATCCTCCAGAAGTCTATGACTTAATATATCCCTTTGCTGCACTCCTACAGCTATGGGCTGAGCATGAAGAGAGGTTGTTTGTTGCCACTGCAACAGGCCTTTTAGTTAATGGGTGCATTTAGTTTCCAAGTACCTGAGATGCTTGTTCAACACATCATGTAATGAATGATGACTGCAGAAGGTACAGGATGCAAGTTCTCTGTGTCCTTCATCTCATTTCACATGGGACTCTCCTCAGCCACTTCTCTCTGCTGCATAAACCCCTGCACTTTCTGCCCCTGATCCTGACTAGCACAATCTAGATCTTTCTTTATATACATGGAACTGCACCTGCATAAAGTAAAGTGAACCAGATTTGAAAATGTCGACTGACTTTAGACTGAAACCTCTAACCTTTAATCCAACAAGTTGTACAACTTTGCAATGAAGACTGGACAGAAAAAGTTAAAAACACAAAATTGAGAAAGTGGCATGGAAGGAAGATGCAAAGCAATCACCTCGAACTTCACGGAGCCATTCTGTGCAGTGTCAAAGGCATTGAAGAGGTAATGTGCATACATGCTGGCATCTGAAAGGCACAAAGGGCAGGGACAGCAGCTTATCATACACTGATGGCTCTAAACAAGTCATGAACTTATTTTCCTTCTATATATAAATCAATCATGAAGCATTGCCAGATATTCTATGAACCAGTAAATGTTATCGTGGACTTGCAAAATCCTGGCATCCTCCCTTAAAACAGCCTTGAAATGCAAGAGCTTTTATTACACTAGAAACTATTTGGATTTTGAGGCAGTACCTGAAAACACAAGCAGAAAATCCCTGACCATCCCAGAGTATCTCTGGTTCAAATGGTGGGAAACACAGCAAAAATACCAAAGAGTGACTGCAATCTGAAGCATCCTTTCTCTACTTTTTTGTTCTGTGGGAGACACATCAGGGACCCCTTCAAGGAATGCCCAGCTTCAGAAGGGTCTTGATCCAGTTACTTGAGTTTGACCCATGGCTGCTGGAGAGAAATCTCATCTAGAGGCATATTTATGTCTTTTTAACTTTAAACTGCTGGGTTTAGAAAACAGGAAATCATCAAGTTCATACTGAAATTTAATTCGAACTTTTTATAAGTGTACATCTTTGAGGTCACATGGGCTGTAAAACATAAGCATAATATGTTTTATTTTGACATTTAGTTGAAAAAAATACTTGTTAATGACCTTCTTTAAGTAAATGCACATGTACACATACACTGCATAAAGGTCAGTCATCGTTCCCTAAAGAGTATATTCCGCAGCTGCTACAGAGTAGGATATTTTGGAAAGTGACAAATACCTAATCTTTTGCTAAAAGCCACTTAAATGACTCATTTCTTTCAATCTGAGAACAGCATCCTCATAGAACAGATCCAGTTAGAATATATAGATTTTTGATGTTTTTAAAAGGCAAGAACATGTATTATTATTTGAGAGATTTAATACAATACCTTAATATGCCCATTCATGACACGGCCCTGTCTTAGTCACATAAACACCAAAAATGATCATTTCAGGTAGCTAGGAGTTTACTTATCAACTAAAAACTGCTATAAGAATTTTAAGGAGGTTTTGATTAGTTTTCAGGCCAAAAAGAAGTCTCCTGTGCTAGACATTACATGCCCAGCAGTCCAACAGCAGGGAAGCAAAGACACACTGAGGGGAAGCGATTCTGCTTTCTGCCAACAGAAAGAACAGAACAAAGTATCAGCCCCCAGTTTCTACTTCGAACCTGGGGAATAAAGAGCTGACATTGAGGGGCAATCTTTATTGGGGTTTTTCTATGTGAAATAACTGCTCAAAGGAACTGTGGAACATTTTATTACATTGATGTTTGTGTTTCTGTCTAAATCCCCTCAAAGCTTCAGTTCGATTCCCATTTCTCACACAGATTATCTGCAGCAGTTTTGCAGCCAGTGGGCAGTAGGCAATGTTAGGGCTTCAAAAACCCTGATAGGCACAAAGCACTCCATTTACCTCCATGAGGAAAAAACTGTGCATAGATCTGTTTGAATGTTTCTTCATTAACAACCCCACTAGGACATTCCTGTAGGAAAACAAAAGAAAAAAAAAGAGAGAAAGAGAATCAAGAAAAACACAGATTTGTAAAGATTCATTTGCAAAATTCTACAAGCCCAAAGATAGTAATTAAACAAATCACCTTCCTGTTCTCACAGTGCTCTACATGCACAGGCTGTGCAGCTGGAGAAATTAAAGTGATTCAGACTGCAGTTTTGTCTTAAGCATCTCACAAAGATGGTTCACCATTATTAACATTTCTAACTGTGTTTTCAGGAGTTTCATAGCTGTTTTATAGAATGACCTAGGAAAGGTAGCTCATGCCTTCTGTCATATGAAGCTTTTGTCTAATAACTACAAAAAATGGTTATGCCAGTTAACACCTCCCTGTTTAATGCCTTCACAGATATGAACCCATTAATCCTCAGCAGCAGACTGTAGCCACAAGCCTGACTCCAGATCCACAGAGGTGAGCAGTCCATAGCAGGCTAGTAAGTCCTTACAAACAAACCTCAATAATAAACACATTCCCACCAGCTCAGTGCTGCTGTAACACATTACAGAGCTTCGGGCACTGCTATCTAACCATGGGATGTTTTCAGTTACAGAAAATACTTCCAAGTTGATGGCACTATTCCTCAAATTTGCCTCTCAACCAATTTTGAAAACTAAACCAGAGCAAACCAATGAAATAACCACAGCACTCAGCCTTTTTCACAGAGCACAGAATCACAGACAGAGAAAAGTCAGCTTCCTCCCACACTCGGAGCCACTGATAAAAAGAGGTCAGTGGGGGGTCTGTGTCCTGCTGCAGCACTGACCCCACTCAACCGTTTAATTCCCCAAGCTCCCATCAGGGAGGGAGGAAGGAGCAGGAGCACTATCCCTGATGGAAGGACATGCTGGAGATGGATTATGCTAACTCTTACAAAACTCACAGAACTGGCATGTATAGTCTGGCTTGATGCTTATACTGAGCTGAAGAGCAGACTTGGGATCAAGAAAGTTCCTCTGTTCCTGGCACTATACTGACTCTATGCATCCCTCTGTGTTATGCTGTGATCCCTGCCTCACTTTAACACAAGTTCTTCAGCTTGGAACTTCACAAAATATAATCCTTTGCACAAGGAACTGCCAGCTCTCCATTCTTGGAACCTGACTCCTACTACCTTGTCTGATAGTCCTGGAAATGCTGTTCAGACAGAGTGAGCAAACAGTCAGACAACTTTTCTATGCGCCACCCGTGGTTTTGTAGGTTGCAAGGTTCCTAGTTAGATGAGTATTCTCAAGCTGTTCCAAAGCTCCTTATAAAATATCCATTGCCTGGTTTCCTTACCACAAGAAAAGTGGTTACTTTTTCATCTGTAAAGCAGAAATCATCCAAAGAAGATAATGAAATAGAAGCTAACAGCTGTGTTGGGGGTTGGTTTTCTTTCTTACAGAATTTTCTCCCATACATTGCTGGGGAAACTAATTACTGGGTATTTATGGGTACTCAGGAAAGACAAAGGAAATGGCCAAAAAGTCAAGAGAGAAGGTAGCAGCCGGGGCAGGGGGCACTTCACTTCTGTTCTTCTCGCTGGAGAGAGCTGCTCTCNAAAAGACTCACTGCGCCCTGATTCTCTTTTGTTGTTAACACCATAGTTATTGTTATTTTATTTATCTTGTTATATGCAGTATATGCAGTAGTTATATGCAGTAGTAAAGAACTGTTATTCCCATCCCCTTACATTTTTTGCCTGAGAGTCCTTCTCAATTTCGGGATTGTAACAATTCGGAGGGGGAGGGCTTGCATTCTCCATTCCCAGAAAGGGGCTCCTGTTTTCCCTGGCAGATACCTGTCTTCCAAACTAAGACAAGCTGCCACAAGAGATTCTCCCAAATATTTCCTAAACACTGATGTTCTCTGAAGGCTTTAAGCTAACATACATTAAATAAATAATCTGATATTTATTTATGGTATCTTTTACTCATTGATCAGACCCAGAACCATATCCAAAGCCATTCTTGGACAGAAGTGTTCTCCTTGGTCACTGAAGTGCTGCTGCTAAAGGATCACACAGGGCCTTTGCAGAGCATTTCACCAAATTGTCATTCTTTTTAAAACCAAGCCTGGCACAACTGGCCCATCTTTTCCAGCACAGTGTTATACCGAGATTTATTTCCTTCTCGTGGTTACACAACTGTTACATTCTCTAAGAACCACAACTTCATCTGCTGAAAGAAGGTTTGTAGATGAGGGACTGATCATTCTTTTCTCTATGCTTCCCACAACTGCAAGTCCCTGAGCTCTCTTCCCTCTGTTTATTACCAGAGATAAGCACGTGGCTGCTGCTGCTGCTGCTGCTGCTGCTGCTGCTGCTGCCTGTGCTCTCTCACAGATGCAAGGGCTATCCTGTCAGTTTTAGCCATTGGGCCTGCCTAATTTTTTGAATATCCACATGATCCTTATTGCTTCTGATGCTCCATCTGGAAGCCAAAGTTTGCATCACAGCTCTAGGAGTGCTGGGCACAGGCAGCACTGACATTGATCAGCCCATTTAGCTCTCTATAACTGGATTGCTTTCAGACACATATGCTACTATCAATTCATTTGCAGTTAATTGATCACAATTTTTGTTTTATAAGAGCCGAATAATACGCAAGAGGCCTCATTAGTACCATAGTACTACTTAATTCTGCTGACTCAAAAGAAATCTCTCTTGAGAAACAGAGCAGGTGAGCTTAGTGTCAGTTTAAATTCCACTGAAGTTAATAAAGGTCACTTATTCAACAAAAAATTGTCAGTAAGAAAAACACAATCCTTCACTGTAGTATTCATAAGGCTTTCCTTTGATATCAGGGTTTTCAGTTAACACCTCTCATTTCCTAAACCTATGAATTCTTTAAAAATGCCAAACAGCAAACATTTTTTTGGTATTGTCGTCAAGCACAGAACAAACCTCTCATTTTCCCAGGGCTGATGATCAAGCTCTGGCAGCACGAGCTGTGCATCTGAACTGCACCCTCTTCTTTTAAATCACTAAACCACAAAGGAGCTGAATTCACATAAAAACCAAACGCACCAACCCACAAAACCAAAAGGAAAATAAAACAGCAGTTGCATTTTTCCTCTGCTGGAATCAGAAATAAACTTCACTGATTGCTTTCAGAGATGTGCAAAGCAGAGATACATGGACCACAGAGGAGCTGAGCATGACCTGCCTGTCAGACCCTCCTCAGTTCACCTGGCCACAACATGAGGACAAGTACCCATGGGTCACATTTTGCTAAATTAGAGGCAGTAAGTTAGCTGACCACAGACAAAAACACAGTCCAGATTTGCATCTCTAAGCACTCACACATCCCAGGTAGTTTGTTGCTCTATGTCCTCCCATTTTGGAGATGTTTTGGGGATTATTAAAGTACCAGAATATTTGTCCCTTGTTTGTACTGCTCACTTTAATCTCCATAATCCTGCTTTGTTACAATTACATCTTATACTACACTTCATTACGGTGTAGTATGTAATTGCTACACTGTACAATTGCTAAAATACTTACACTAAAGCAAGGTACGGATGTCTCCAGCAGGCCCTCCGTTATTTGGGTTGTCTGTTTCCAGATTTAGTATTAAGAAATTGTCCCTTACAGCCATCAGGCATTTTCCCTAACAGTACAAGCCCCCCTAAACTGAGCAAAAAATCTCATAAAATCCCCCAGTTCTTTTAAATTCACATGCTCGATTCCAAAGAATGCAAGCCATTAAAAGCATGGCCTAAGTGGAAGATCCTGAATCACCGAGCTCAAATCTCTTTATTGGTCACTTCACTGGGCATCAATTTATCAATTTTAATAATAAAAATACTTCCTTGCTCTTCTCCCTGCAATTCCATAATTGTTCACCAAACTTTACTTCTCTGGGTGGCAGAGACTTTCTTCTAATTCCATCCTATGCCTATTTGTGGCCATTCTGTCCCTATGCCAATATTACTATTTAGCTCAATTAATTCTGGTGGTTTTGTAGACAGAAGGCATCACATTTTCTTTTGTTACGTTGTACCAAGGCAAGACACACCAGAGGCTCTGCTGCGTTTGCCTGTAGCTTTGCTCTTGTAGAATCCCAACCAAAGAGATGGGGCAAAACACCTCACGTTAGTCTGGCTCCAGCTAACAGGGAGGTGCAAAGGAGACCATTCACATAATGCAGAATTCCGTGGGCAGAGGGAACTGCTAAGATAAATGTGAACTGTTGGTCCTGGAACCAAGAGATGTTGGATGGTGGCACCCTCTCACAACTGAAAAAGCAAGCTGAGGGCAAAGAGAGGGGACATTTGGCTAGGCAGCAATTAATATAGACCTGATTAGCGTGCTCGTCTTCTCTGGAGATGAATTTATTGGCAGCCTCCATCAGTCTGGGGCAAAAACACCAGACCAGACTAGGGTCTTTATCCAGACCCTGGATAAAGACTGAGACAATTTGGAGAGAGGGGTGGAACAGAATTCAGAGACAAAGAAAGAACAGGTTTAAAGACACTGAGAATTAGGACCCTGGTCAGACAGGCACTGGTCCAGAGGCCAGCCCAGGCTGTCCTGAGCTGCTTGTGGTGGAACACCATCCCTGCTCCTGCACACCAAATCCTCTGCAGCCAGAACCTCGATCCCTCTGTGCCCAACACAAGTTCCTGCAAATGGCTCTGTGATTATCCAGGTGTTGCCTTTTGATTAAACGGGACCTGTGCAATCACTGACAGCAAGCAGTAAGTACAAACCAGGGAGCAAGATGTCTGTATTCCCACATGGATTTTGAATCTCCAGATGGCACTGTAACATCATCCCAAAGAACAGATGGTTTGGTACAATAGCAAATATGGTAACAGCTGAGCCAGTTTGCCTCCTGTGCATAATTGCTCATCCCATTGAAATCAGGATTTGAAGGCTACCAGTATTAAAGCTGTATATACATGTCCATTTAAACCTTATATACGAAACTCTATGTATATTGTGTACAGATAAGCTAGATAAAAACAGCCTGCTTTGTCCTAATATACAGATGTAAATCAAGACCTCGACATCACTGCCAATTAATATATAATTAATAATAATGCCAATTAATAATAAGACCTTCAGTGATGTCTAGGTTTAGGTCACAGGTTAAATGCCCTTGTCTGCCACTATTGCCCCAGGAGGTAATGTCTCTGTAATGCAAAGTGCTAGCAGAATTGGAAACGGCAGGTGGTAAATCTCCGGTGTGCTGAGAATGCTCCAGCTCTGCTCACTGGTTTGTATCTGCAGCTACAAATCCTGGCAGCACGGAGCAGAACTTTCCCGCATAGGATGCCCACCCAACAACGATACAGAAGGCACTGTAGAAATCTTAACAAAACTGGGTTTAACCCTCCTCTGTAGGCAGTCATGTCATATTGGGGTGTTAACGTGCCAAACTGTCTCAAAAGCTGTGTGATTTCCTGCTGGCTGGTGAAAGCATGAAGAGATATCAGTGTTCAGTTAGGCAACTTCACACATGAAATGACCTCCTGCATGCAGCAAAGGCTGCACAAATATGCCACCAAACAAAAATACAGAAAGCTGAGCTCTGCTTTGGCACACTTAGGGGAGCAGTGAAATAAAGGGTGAAACCACCAGACTCCTTGGAAAAGTCAAATATACACTGGAAATATGATTTGATCAAATTTCAAAAATCTGTCAAAAAGAAAGGCCCTTCTTAAAGTCCCACAGGTTCCTCAGAACTGTCTGTATTTAAGGTAGCTCAGATTTCTTTTGACAAGTTTTTACCCAATAGACTTGACTGAGAAATGCCAGCATTTTTGTTGTGATGGTCTCTGAATGCTGGAGCTGTCCTGCAAGAGAATATAGAAACCATTCTGTATTTATTGAGCCAGCTTGATTTTGACCTGTTAATCATCATTAAAACATCATCTGGCACAAACTACCTGGGTGACTAAATCCTGACCCTCATGCAAACATGCAACGAGTACTCATTCTTCAAGGTCCATAAAGCATCTGTCCCATGTAGCCTCAACATTTCTCCTGATTGTGAGGAGTCCCTGAGAGGCAGCAGCAGAGCTAGGTTGAGGTTTGGGTGCTGCAGACTCTGGGTTCCCAGGGATCATGGCTGGAACAGTGGGTCACAAGACTGGGCACGGAGCTGCTCTGCACACCCAGTTATGCCAGCTGGCACTGCTGCCTGCTTGCCCAGAAATCTGCAGGGTCTCTCTGGTCTCCTCAGTCTTAACACACACTCAACTTTTGATTTCACTTTGGCTCCTGCTACTCCAGCCTTATTCCCTACTTATGCAGGACTTTAAAGTCCTGAAGTGATCTATGAAGACCCTACTACAAGAACAATATTTCTGCAGCTAGAGAAGGGATGAAATCTCCATCCTGGGCAGCAAATCACGAGTGAACAGTATCACTTATATTTGAACATGAGGAGATGACAACAAGGCTTAAATAATTAGCCATAAAAACATTTTCACGTTATCTTCAAGTACTGGCACAGCTGAGGAAATTGAAGTGTGCTTGGTGACATTTGGGGAACAAGTTTAACGAGACCACTATGTGCTGAATATTCATCCAAATTTGGTTTTAGGCAGATTGCAGTGTCATAAATATTAGATGGAGAGGCAGATTGTGCTCATTTTGCTCTGGTAAGGGAGATCTAATACAAAACTACTAAAGCTTAGCAGGGGAATAATACAAAATTGAGCTGAGCAGTTCAGGCTGGTGGGGACATACATATTAGACTCTGTTCATTGCAGTACTGTTCTTACATTTTTAAATCCTCTGTAAAGAACTTGAAGTTCTCTTTTAGTGAAATTGGTTTGTGCTTCAAGCTGTTCCAGTCCCTCAGGTCTATGGCACACTGTCGTCATTTCTAATTCATCTTCAATTTTATCTGAAAGAGAAGACAGGAAAATATTTATTTTGGTTGTTACCTTTGCTCTTTTAACATGATGAATAGGACAGACTGGATTTCAAGAGCAACAGATCAAAAAGAAACCACCAACAGAACTGTTCTGTGTAACTGTTTTGAACCTCTTGGAAGCAAAATAAAAGCCACAGGAGTAAAGCAATAGCTCACATTTTTCCTGGGCTGCCAATTAGCTGCCCATTCACAAAGCTAAAATGGTGTCAAGAGCAGCAGGGCAGCAGCAGACACAGTGCTCCAAAAGGCAACCACAGACATTTCATACCTAAATTTGAAACAACGTGGAAGAATGGCACTTCTGAAGTACTGGCTTTAGAGAAAGCTGTGCAAATATACCTGAGAGAGCAGACATGCTCAGGCATATCACACAACGACCTTATACTGAGGGTAAACAGTGAGGGGAACTCCTCTGTGTGCTAACCAAAAAGCTTGCTCTAGAGACACTGAAGGTCACTTTAGTCCTAGGAGAAATTCAAATTTTGTCCATAGTTGCAGAATGTGGAATTAATTCAGCCTCAATTTACGAGGACTTTTTGGGGAAAGAGATAAAAAATGAAAAACACTTTTATGCATTTTATTCAAGAGAGCATTCTTCTACAAGGAAGAAAAATACTTTCACATCCTGAATTACCATAACCTCACTTCATTTTTGATGTTTTCCCCTGTCAAGTCCATACCCCAGCAGTGTATGCAATGCCCAAATATATAGACATTTAAGTGTCTATCAGTTTGAGATTCTCTAAACTTCAAGGACCAGATCTAGCCTTCAGCTGCTATGAAAACGCAACCCACATCCAAAAGCTGCTTGGCATAAAAGCAAAAACTGCCCTTATTGTCAAAACTGCACAATTCATGCCCTGTAAAAATATTCTAGGTTATTTGGCTCAAGCATAATATAGTAATTTCTGCTGTAAGCCAACAACTTAAATAGAAATTTGCAAGGAAATAGAGTCACTCTGAATAGAGGAAAGGCATGAATTCAGAGCAGGCTGGCTCAGTGAAAGAACAGACCAGCTCAAAGGTGTACTTTTATAAGCTAATTCTGCAGAGATATACACACACACACATATCTACACATACATATATGCATATTAAATTGAACGTTATTAAGGGAGGGCATATGTCAGTAAGTGCTAGTGGTTAATTAACATGGTTAATTAGTTAACATTAATTAAATGGTTAATTTTGTCAGTATTAAGAAATTGGTTCAAAATATTGGTGAATTCAGCCATCCTCTTAATCCACCACATCTGCATCATCACAGTCAGCATCTGTAGGCCTTGAACAGATAAAGTATTTTTAAATCCTGTTCTGAAGATCCCTTTCATAGCAGGGGAATAAAGTGAGCGGCTGTAACAGCACGGGACAGGAGCAGAGTATCAGCTGTTCATGGTGCAGAAAAAGGGACTGAAGGCTGGCAAGGGGACAAAAGAAGCCTGAAGGACACACCTTCCCCACACAAAGGGACAATGAAAAGTCTAGAAATTACAGCTCCTGTTAGAAGAAAGGAGATGAAAAAGGATGACTGCTACAGAAAAAAGTAACGTAAAATAAGGGGGGCAAGCCATTTACTTTGCAAGAAAATTAATGCCACAAAATGAAAGAATGCAGAAGCTGTAAAGAGAAAAGTGTGGGGAAGAAATTCTTTAAAATGAGGGATGAGAAATGAGTGGTTGAAAAAAAGAAAGAAATCCACCTCAATAGTTCTCACCCTTCACAAAGATTTGGGTTTTTATGTTGTTTCCTTTCAGTGCTTGCTCTCAATTCAGCTCTTTTCAACCTGTTTCTTCCATTCCCTGATACTCTATAAATTAACCACAGAAACATCAGTGACAAAACAGGAGATTGGCACTTCCTCCTCTGCCCTCTCTTTTTATCATGTGCATTGTATTTCCTTTTATTTACATTTTCATTATCAGGCTGCCTCAGTCCCTCCAGCTCTTCAGAGGTGTCACTGTATGAAATATGAGCTCTTGCATTTATAACCACTACAGTTTTATTAAACTGAAGCTCACTGTAGGGTGCTGAGCACAAGCAGAAGTGTATATACATAAACACATGCAAATTTAAACTTCTGATAGGAATGATGTTAAGATATTTTATCAAATACCACATTCTTCCTCAGTTTTGCCTTGTTTATAGTTTGCTCCTGAGAGATTTGAGTGTAGGAAACCTTGCTGCTCATTTAAAATTAATCTTCTTCTTCAATTCACAGGTGCATGAACAGATCTTGGGACTGACTGCACCCACTGCAAGGGGTGAGGGTGGTCTCCTCCCCAGCTCAGTGACACCAGTACCTGCCTAGTTCTTACAGCATCCTTATCCTTTCTGAGCTCACAGGACATCCCTGCCCTGCTGATGGAGACACACATCCAGGGCCTGGGCACTATCCAGCTGTTCAGTGAGAGCTTGAACCTTAGCAAAGCTTTTAAGGCTTTTTTTTTTTTTTTCCCTTTTATTTATTTATTTATTTAATTAATTTTTTTTTTTGGGGGGGTGGTTATCTGTGCTTACTAATGTGGTGGAAGTAGTAACTAGTGCAAAAAGTTTCTTCTGCTTACAGGTACTGATAAATGGTAATTTTTTATTTCCAACACTTGTTGAAATCATCCTGGGATGAATCTCTTCCACACCAGATGGCTGCAGTGACTTGTGTCTTAGGCTGAAGATTGTTTAGCCAGTACAGAGCATTCTCTTTGCTGTTTTCCTTACAATGTGTTTAAAAATGGAAGAATGGGATGTAGCATTTCCTGAGTTCAGATTTATTTCTCCCCATATTTTTGTAGCTGCTTTAATAGCAGGGTATGAGGTTAGGGTCTGTTAGACTCACCTGTGTTTATCTTACTCCAGTGTAGGCACAGGTTAAAATAATCACTTAGGTTTGTATTTTTGTGCAAAATAGTATCTGTATTTGCTTAGCCCATAGGATACACACATTTCCTTTTATAATGAAAACCAAATAGTGACTTCACTTTACAAAGAGAAATAATCTTGACACACTTGCACGCACATGCGTATTTTAGATTGTTGCTAATGAAAGAGACTCCATTTCACTGCTACTTGCTCAAGAGCAGAGAGTGAATTTTCCTTAAGGCAAATTGATGTTTTAACAGAATACACTTAAGAAGTTACTTAATGAGGCTTGCTTTATTCATCCCTTCACATTTGTGTGGAGGATCTGGAATCTATGCCTTGGAAAAATTTGCCATGGGATTCGTGAACTCCCTATAATTCAGAGTTGCACAGGAAGCTTCTCCCATGATGCTCTGCAGCCCTAGGTAAATGGACCCAGTTTCTATAGGTCACTGCCCTTTGCCCTGCCCTTAGACCTCCCCTCTGCCCCCTGACCATTGGCCCCTCAGACTATTTAACCCGAGACGCTACACTTAGTCTGGTCTTTTGTCACTGGTTCCCTTCATTGTGATTTGCTTGTGATCCTGGACTCCATCATGTGAGTCTGCAAATGAACTGCGCTGGAATACTATACAGAAGACCCTCCTGTCTTTCTTTGCTGACCTCTTTGTAGTGTGTGTGTCACTGTGGATGCAGTAACTGATTGTATCTGCCCGAAGTGGCTTTCTCAGAAGACGCTTTCTAGAGCATTTGCAGTTACCAACATCCACCGCCTGCAACATATTTGTTCCAATTTTACCTTTTGTTATCTTTACAGTTTGGGAAGTTCCATACTCAGAGTGCCTGCAAATGGCTCTGCATTTCACACAACGGTTTGGACTGGAAGTAACCTTAAAAATCATCCAGTTCCAGCCCCCTGCCACAGGCAGGGACACCTCCCACCAGTCCAAAGCCTATTTGTGCACCATAAAATAATTGTGTGTTATTCCCAGCCACTGCCTCGGCTCTGGGATTGAGCAGTCACGATTCTCAGCCTGCCCATCCTTGCTGGCGCTGGCAGCTGCCCATGCACCCATTGGCCAGGGCTGGGTTTGCTGGGCCACACGTGCTGGGGAAACAAACATCAAACAGCACCTAAAACCTTTCCTTAGGTGCAATCCTGCAGCATTTCCAGCCCATGTGCCTGCCAAATGAGCAATAGTGAAGCCTCATACAGTGCTAGGGCTGGCCAAGGACAACCCAGAGCCTAAAACAGTTTAAAGGGTGTAAATGATGATTTTAATGAAGATGCAAATGACCCTGTCCCCTGCATCCAAAGGCTGCAAGGTGAAAATACAGAACACCAATCTCCAGGGTTCATGAGAGGACTTTGAAAACAAGTTGCTTTTAATAAATTCACTTTTTGTTAAGGAAAAAAGTCAAGGCATAAAATGCAACTAATGGGCCCAGTGCTAATTGTAAAACTGACAGGCATTAGATGAAATGGGTAATTTTACAAATACAGCTGAAGGGGATTAAATTACATGCAAGAAATATTAGACTGCATCTTGCTTTTATTAAAAAAATATTAGCTATATTTTAGGAGCAAGGACCTGAAGGAAAAAATTAACTCTAGTTTACCCACAGTATATTTGAAATTAATCTCCAGACAGAATGTGCTCTTGGGCAGGTCTCACAGGAAGCAGGTCTTGCCTGTGGGAGATCAATTGCAAATATTTGGAAATTTCATGAAGAAAAATAACTCACAGCCTGAGTCCTTAAGTGGTCATTAGGGCAGGAGCCAGTCGAGAGCTTTGAGATGTCCCTGGGGCTCTGAGCCTCCGGATCCCGGCCCGCCGTCGGGCAGCACATTCCGGTGTTGTGTCATGTGCTCGCCCCTGGGCACTGTCCCAGCCTGGGGACGCCTTGTCCCAGCCTTTAAGCGACCTCGCCTGGCACATCCCGCACGCCCCTGGAGCCACGCAGGGACAGAAGAGGCAGCTCAGACTCAGCTATGATCCCAAAAAAGGGGCAAGGAAAATCTGCTCATGGCAAACAGCAGTTAAAAAATGGCACAGAGGTACCTACTGATGTATCAAATATTAAACACAATTAAAGTTGAGCACATAATAATAATAATAATAATAATAATAATAATAATAATAATAATGAATATTATACTGCCTGGCTGGAGAGATCAGTTTCCAAAAGGGACTCTCTCCAGGCAATAAACCAAAAAGATAGTGGTGTCTCCTTATCCACTCCCTTTTTTCTGATATGACTTTCTGACTCTTTCAGGTCTATTTTGAGTTAGATTTGATGGTCCTTGTGGGTCTCTTCTAACTTAGAAAATTCTGTGATTCTGTGATTTTCACCACTAAACCAGCAACATCAAATTAATTTCACAAATAGACAAGCTTAGCAGGGGTGTTCAGCCTGTGTGAACCTGCACCACCACCACTTGCTGAGAGAAGATACCTGAAAACCCAACAGCGTATAAAATTTCAAGATAAAAGTAGCTAATAATAACAAATATAATTACTAAAAAATAGATTTTTTTTTAGGTTTCTTGTCTAATACTTACAATGATCTATTCACAATGTGTAAATACTCTAATAAATAATAATAAATGTTCTCTGCCTCTCCTTTAAATAGTTTCAAAGTTGTACACAGGCATGCAAAACAACATTATTCTCAAAAAAAGGAGGCACCGGAATTTTGAGGTACCTCCAAAATGTCTTTCTGGCACATAGCTAAGATCAGATACAATGGTTTGAACATGAAATATGCAACGTCAAATTTGAATTCATATGTTTCTGCAGACACTGTATAAAATTCACTTGTCATTAGAACTGTTTCTGCTGTTGTTATAGATGGGTAATGAGATGGTTGGCTCTCACAATTAAGGGACGATTATTATGTGTATGTTAAGAGAATTTTTATTGATGTATAGTTATGTTATTGTGATTTGTTGTTTTAACTTCCTCTGTTCTCCCCATAGACCGCTTTCCCTTACCACTTGTATTGTTGCCACTGGACGGCCTTGGCAGTTGGGACAGGTGGAGGGAGGGCATGTACCTGTGCCCCTTGCCTGGGGCATTTGGGAGGAGGGCAGGCTTGTTACTAGGAGGCGTGGCATGACAACACCTGACCTCCAATCAAGACTACTTAGCTCCAAGAAAATAGTCTCCACCAATGGATAGCGTAGAAGAGTTGACTTACAGACTTTGGGAGGGGCCAGGGTTACCTGATACAACACCAGGGGTATAAAAGGCGGAGCAGCCATTTTGTGTGTGAGTAGATGGTAGAGGGTCACATCCTTCTGGTGCTACACTTCTTTCCTTATTCAGTCCTGTAAGAGTGACAGTGGATGGGATGGTCGGGACGGACAGAGACGAGGGATCTCTGAACCCAGGGCTTGGAACTTGCGGTTTATTGCAAAGGGCTGTGGGTGCAGGGGCCCTGCTGGGAGCTGCAGCTCGGAGCAGGCCCCAAAGAGAGCAACGTTCCTCAGAGAGGGAGAGAGCCCCCAAAGAGAGGGAAAGAGAGTAAGAAAGTAAGAGAGTAAGAGAGCGGAATTCCCATTGCAATACAATAAATCTTCTGTGCTGAATATTCTAATTCTCACTAACCAATCTAGTACAAGATACAAATCCTATAGCATTTACATACAGCTTATAAGAATCCTTATGTTGCCATATTGTGTTACATTTTAAACCCTAAAAACTACTCTTTTGGACCCCTTCTGCCAAGCTGGTAGGGTCTGCTCTGACCCTTGGACCTGTCTGCAAGCAGAGGGTGTTGTCTGATCAAAAGGGGATTACCTTCAGCTGCCATATCACTGTTTTCAAGTTGTTCAGTAGCTAAGGCTTGGTATCTCAAAGCTTGCTTTCATTTCGATCTCATTTATAATTTCCCCATTCTCAAAATCTTTTGCCAGGCAATCATATTTATAAGGCTTTCCTGTTTCATCTTCTCCAACACTGTCCTTTGTTACATTTGTTAAGGTTTTAAAAAAACTTCGAAAATTCTAAAGTGAGCAGTCATTTCTCACACTGAGGAGGATACTGCAGCGTGTCCTTTCAGTGCATACAAAGGATATGCAAGCAGCAGGCCCTGGCCTTAAACTGGTTTCCCCAGGTGGGAAATGCAGGTTGAGCTGGAACCAAGGCAAGATTATGATTCCAAAGCAGCAAGGGAAAAGAAAAACCACGAGAATGTCAAGCAATCAAACATGATGCTTTTTAGAAGAAATATCAGAAACTCTTCAGAGGGCTTTTCATGAAATAGTCGTAAGAGACTTCTGAATTATGACTTAGGTAAGTGAACTAAATTTTTTTTTCCTTTTATGGAATAGGTAAGTTAGCAAAAAAACCCTGATGAGCCAAGACCATCCATTACAAATGGACTTGTTCTCTCTGTGAATTATTGCTGTGTTTTTCCTGTCATTGAAAAGCAAATCAGACACTTCAAGTCCTTGATTTACGATTGCACCAATTTCCATTTAGACTGGTGTGCTCTTGATTTGAGTTAGGAAAAGGGTTTTGGAAGAACAATAATCAATAAATATATAATAGGGTGAAATCAAGCAATCAAAAATAGTAAGTAGTCCAGTGCCTAATTCAAAGACCTTTTATCCCTGAGTTATTACGGGAAAAACAGAGTTGTGTATTTGTACATTCAGGCAGGTTTTAACTGCAATGTAAAACCTAAGGGTTTTTCCCCCCCTCAGAGGCACCTTTTTTGACCAGGTGGGATTACACACACTTGGCATTGGCTGCAGACTTGACAGGAGAATTTATAAAAGATGTAATGGCATATGGACAAACACAAGTTAGACCACATAACTCCCTTGTAAGGCCACTCTCAGTCACGTACAGTGTTTAAGGACACAATTGCAGTGGATCACAAAGCTGTAGCCTCCCCTGAAATTTTCTTTTGGATTGGGACTTTTCACCTGGAGATGGAGAACTTGTGCCTCTAAGTGGTGTGCGTTCCCTTTCCACGGAGGGCCTGGCTGTGCCCTCTCAAGGCACCCTGAGCGGGGGAGTACCAAACACAGATCTGGGGAGATGCAGGAGCAGCCCCACGTGGGGACAGCCAGAGCACTCTTAGAAATTTTATTCCTCACAAATGTTCTCATGACTATGATACAGCCAGAAGCCATCTCGCCCCTGCACCTTGTTTGTGGTCAGTTTGTCAAAGTCTACTGACAGCACAGCAGCTCTTTGCAGCTTTTTCTCTCTGAAGTTACCCAGTTCCACAAAATTTTACTTCTTCACTGGGGAACTATGCAGCAAATGAGCAGAGCTGTAATACATCCATGCTCATAAACCTACACTGGAATTCTGCACAACAGCAATTTCATGCTAAGGACCTTTAAAAAACAATTAGCTGTTTTTTCTACTTTGACCTTAAATGTCAATTTATGATCAGTTTGTTTGGATTTTGTTGTTGTTGTTTGTAAATGAAGCTTTGGTTAGTGTTTTTAAAACAGAAATATTTATTTTCCCAAGCTGAAAACACATGTGGGTTTGCTCACATTTATTAAGGAAATCTGTATGTGTGTAAGCATACACTTCCTTTCAGGAACAGCAGTGTATAACTTGCCACAAAAATATAAAGCAACACTGGCAGCGTGACTGTTGGAGCAATTTTCCTCTTATAACGTAACCATATTAAGTAGCATTAAAGGACCACTGCATTATGGCAATTCACCTGTGCAAAGACTAGAAAAAGAACAAATTGGTTTGGTCCAGGCAGAATTGAGGAGAGAAACACCACTATAAATGAGCATTCTGCAGCTCCCATCCAAATGAGCCAGTACTTCCCAGAAGATCACTTTTCCCACTTCACAGAGCTCTTCAAGTTGAACAGATTGCTCCAAAATGTGAAGTATAATTAAGCAGAACACAAGTACCAATTAAGCTCTATTTCCACAGAAGAAACTGCTCAAAGAGTATTGTTCCAATACAGATCCAGATGTTTCAGTAAGAGGAAATGTCCTGAAATGCGTGTAGTGCTGTGAGCAAGCTCTCTGCTGACACACTGTGTGCACCGTGGGGTAGGGACAGACTGGGGACAGCTCAGGGCCACCCGCTGGGCACGGGCTGTGTTCTGGAGATGTGCTTGTATGGGCAGCACCCTCACTTCGGGCATTTAAATGGATGCTGATCTCGAGCAGCCAATAGTGCCTGGATGTCTTTTTCATAAAACATTCATGTCCCAGTGTTTGGTTTGTGTTGGGGGTTGGTTTTCTTTCTTATAGAATTTACTCCCATACATTGTTAGGGAACTAATTACTGGGGACTTATGGGTACTCAGGAAAGACAAAGGAAGTGGCCAAAATCAGGGGAGAGGGTGGCATCCCAGGACTTCACTTCACTCTGGGAGAGCTGCTCTCTTCGAGGGAATAGCGAGGCTGTTGGTCTCTTTCACTGCGGGGAGATTTCACCGGCACTGCTGGAGCCCAGCTCGGAGTGACCCAGCACCGTCTGTCCGTGTGTGCCCGGGAATTCGGATCCTGCTCTCTCCCTGCCCTGCTGGGAGCTGCGCTGCTGCGATGCCCGCGCCCGCCGTTCCTTCGCTCCTGCTCTGGTTTCCCTAGGCCGTGTCCCGCACCCCCTGCTGCTGCCGGGACCTTCCCACAGCTCCAGCAATTACCGCTGAGCTCCTGACACATCTCGGCCAGCACCCTGGGCTTTCTGCTCACTCTGGCAGCCTGTGAGGGTAACTGCACCAAAGGGGAAAGTGCCTGCGGTGAAAGACTCACTGGGGCCCTCATTCCTTCTTGTTGTTAACACCATAGTTATTGATGTTATTTTGTTTATCTTGTTATATACAGTAGTAAAGAACTGTTATTCCTATCCCCTTACATCTTTGCCTGAGAGCCCTTTATATTCAAAATTATAACAATTCAGAGGGGGAAGGTTTTGCATTCTCCATTCCCAGAGGGGCTCCTGTTTTCCCTGGCAGATACCTGTCTTCCAAACTAAGGCATTTTGCGAAGAAGCGGAACCAGAAGGGAAGGTTCAGGACACTAAGATAAAAGGACAGTGCCTGAACCACCCTGCTGGCACCGATGTTCCTTTAAGTACAGACTACATACTTCTTTCTGACTTAGATAAAGCTGTTTTGGTACCTGTACTCACTCAGATTCTTTTCCCACAGAGCATTTTGAACACAGGCAGCTATAAATAAGGTACTGGTTTTTATACATACACACTGCTGCTCAGGGTGAGAGCATTCGCTCACTGAAATTTTTCATCCAAATAAATGTCAGCTTCTGATGGCAATTAAAACAAATTAGAAACCCCCATCCAATACACTATATTCTTTGGCATTAGTTAGAATCCAGTGTGAAAGCAGCGAGTTGTTTCAAGATTCCAAACAGTTTATTCCTTACAAGGAATTCCTTTGCCCTTTCCCCAGGGCCATACCTGGCTTGTGGTGTGAAACAGCTTGAGCTATTTCCGCCAATTCCCTTGGCCACAAATCCTTCTCCTTTCTTCATCCCTCAGCTTCCCCCGGTGTCCTGATCCTGGCTAGGAGAGGGTTAACTTTTGCAGCAGCCAGAAGGGGCACACCTAGACCCTGGGGTTATTCCCTCAGGAAGGGAGTGAGTGATCTGAGGGGTGTGAATTGTTCACCTCTCCTGTACAATCAGCATTGTTGTTGCTACCATTTGTTTTCTTATTTCATTGCTGTTTCTTGTGAATAGTTCTTATCTCAACCCATGATCTTTACCTTTCTGCCCCTTCAATTTTCCTCTTCATCCCACTGAAGGGGGAGACAGGAAGCAAATGAGTGGCACATGGTCTGAGGTGTTTCAGTGGCAGCACCAGAGCAGGGGTGAAACTGAGACCTCCCTCAGTTCCCATGCAAGAGCCAAACCACCAGCAGCTCCAGCCAGGCAGAAAAGCAAACAGGCAAGGAGCTGAAAGCCCAGCAGACAAGATAGGAGAGTTTCAGCAAACAGACAATAGCTTAACAATTTTCTAAACTTGGCCCAGCTAGTGGTGGTGGGAACCTTACAACTTTGTTCTTGTGGCAAAAGGTTATTTGGGACAAGCACAAAACATCCTTCAGTTTTTCTGTGTCCTTATTCTGCTTCTCCTGGGAAGCCAATAGGGACAACCACTGTAAGACACTCTACTAGGATGTAAATGCAACCAACTATACACTTGATGAATGACCATGAAGCCAAAATATTTAGTTATTTAAAACTTTACCATGCTCAGGGTTAGAAGATTTAGATTCCACTAATCTGTCTAAGGATCTTTCTGCTTCTGAAACTCAGTAATTCTCTGACTAGGAGAGGAAGGCCATGAGGTTTAGATCTTCAAAGGCTGGGGTCTGGCTTTGATCAATCCCCTAAAACCATTGGCAAATTCAGAGATCTGGTCTGTTTTTGAAATACCACCAACAGAGAGTGATTTGAGACTAGTAAACACCAGTGCTTGTAAACACTGGAGCTGTTCTGGATGACAATGTCTGAGGACTTCTGCAGTCAGAAAACAAATACACAGTTAGGAACATGACCAATGCCAGAATGCAGCTTATTAAATTTTCATGCTGACTCTGATTGCTTTCATTTAGCAGTACAGATGTTAAACCAGGATGAGGAGATATAGAGTGCCTGTGAGTACTGGGAAATGGCTGGCAACATGAGCAAGATTTGGAAGAGTCGTTAGAGCAAATGTTGCACACATATGCACTGATCGCTCTTACCAGTCAGTTGATTTTAAAGATGCCACGAAAACATTTGAGTATATTAGATTTCATAATTCTGATTGTTCCATTCTGTTTTAAGGAAGTCATGTAGCAGCTCTAATGCAATCCATAGGAGGAAGTCTGCCAAAAAGCAAGAGGCATAAGGAACAGGTTGAGATGAATATGCCATTATGGGTAAACTCATCCCAGAACTGAACCTTGCACAGAGGAACACTTTGGCTCTTTCCCCTTTGCTCTGGGCTCTGACATCAGGGTAGGGACCACCAGAGGGAAAAAGGAACCAAGACCCACAACCTGTGACAGGAACTTCTGGTCTAGGGTCAACCTAGGGAAGCCTGACCAGTCTGCAGGTGCATAGGCCTATTTATTTTAGGGAGGAAGAAATACTTAACTTGAAATATTTTAATGATGTGTATGAAGAATAAAGAAAAATTTCCCTTTCAGAATGCTTCAGATTTTATCTTGCAATGTCAATACTCCTTTTACTCATCTACATGAAATTTAATTGTTTTGGCCTAATCCCAGAATAATAGGACAATGGGCAGCTAGAGCACTGTAGGTGCAAAGGCATGCAAAGGAGTCTCTGTGAGCTACCAGTCCTGTTCTGGCACCTGGGAACCTCCACTCCTGCCCTGGAGCAGCCACGAGATGTGGGCACAGGGCACTGCTGTCCGTCTGGCCCTAGGGACAGGTCTGGCAACCTCAACTTCACTACAGGACCATTTGTGCCTAAACCCCAGCGCTGTCAGGTGCACTCATCTGCAGCAGCCCCTTGCACGAGGTGCAGTGACAGACCCCAGCACTGGCACTGCCACAGCCACCTGTTGTATTGCACTAAATAATTTGTTCGTTTTTTTATTATATTGCACTGGGTGGTTTGTCATATTTTCACACAAAATAGTTTTATTATATTTTGCACATGATATGTCCCGCACCCTCCTCTAGGTTCTGGTTGATATCCTCTGGTCTGTCCCTCACCACTCCCCCTCCTCTGTAAGTCATTTCCCATTGGTTGTAGTTCCTCTCCCCCTCCCTGCCCCCGTTCCCCCGGCATAAAATCCCCGGCCATGTGGCGTTTGGTCCCTTTTCTCCCTCCTGGAATTTGGGTTTTACAATAAAGCAGTGGGACTGTTGTCCCAAGGGAGAAGAGGGTGCCTCTGTCTTTAACTTTCTGTCCATTATCGAGGTAACACATCAGGGTCTAGAGCTAGCCACGATTTGGACCCCGGGAGGGTGAACCTACAATAAGTTGGCACCCAGTGTTGGGCTTCCTGCTTGGTCTGAGACCCCACACAGTAGATGGACTTCCACTCCTAAATCTTACCTGTGGATCTTACAGACTTTTGAAAGTCGACTACCCTGGTCACAACTGCCATTTTTTGCACGGCATTGCGGCAAGGGAGGAACCAATAACTTGTCCGAGACCCAGGGCAAACCAGTTTCCAGGACAAAGGACTCCTTTGCAGCAATTTTGGCCAGCCAAAGTCCCGAGTAGGAGGGCGAGCGCTCCTCCTCCCTGGGGACCCCGAGGTGGCCCCCGAGCACGTGGGGGTGGCGGGGCGCAGAACTCTGGCTGTGGGAAGGGTAGAGCCCCATGAGGGTGGGGAGTGAGGTGTGCGGGATAGCAATGGCTCCTAGGCGCGGCAGGGGGGGCGCGGGCAAACGCGGGCGGGTTTCTTTACCGGCACGGGCGACAGGGACCCGCGGGTTTGCGTTTTTCCTGACTCCAGCAGCCACAGGCTGTACCAGCGTCTGTGTTGCTGCTAGCTGCGATTTAAAAGCCGCGGGCTTCCTCACATGTGAGTTTCTTCCTCTTGCCTCAGAGCTGAGGGGAGGAGAAACTGTGAACCCTTTCCTAAGTCTGGTTGTAGTGCTTTTGGGTTTAGTTTGTATTTTGCTGCATATGGGGGTAGATAGAAACTGTGCAGAGTGCATTTTAACATCGAAAATGGGCAGTAAGCTCTCTGTGCAGGAAAGAGGCATATATTCCCAAGTCCTGCATACGTTAAGTAATGGAAACATTACAGTCTAGGGGCAAATTGAAGCGGTTTGCTCAGTGGTTGTCTTTTCATCTGCCTCAGTTTACCCAGCAGAATGTAAGTTCTGTCTCTACCTGGAACAAAGTTGGAAGACTATTAACAGCTAAAGTAGAACAGAGAGACAAAATAGCATCTAAATTTATCCCGGTGTTCCTTTTAATCCGTAAAGAAGTAAATAAGAAGGAGATGAAAGAACAGCCACTGCAACTCCCCCCTCCTACCGTTTTCCCTACCCCTTCTTCCATTCCCTCTGCCCCTGAGCTGAGAGGGACGTGCAGGGCAGCCCGAGAAATGGAGGGGGCCTGACATGAGAGCCACTGTCCCCCTGGCCCCCCACCTCCCTTCCAGCACCCTGGCTCTGGCAGCAGTGCGCAGGCTGAGAGAGAACTTTCCCTGTGTCCCTCTTTCGCGGTTGCTATACCTGAAAATAAA
>WAAG01062859.1:136102-220546 GCA_013390105.1 Tichodroma muraria | reverse complement strand
TTTTTTTTTTTTTTAAATCGAGATAATTCTTTTGTTTGAAAAAAACCACCCTAAAAGCCCTGAAGTGACCTTTCTTTCTAAGTGAAGGAGCAGGCGGGCTGATGGCTTTTTCAGATAGGAAGAGTCAGGGCAGAGCAGCCCGTGCTGGCCAGCACTCCGGCGCGGGAGCACTGCCGGCAGCGCACACTTGGCCCTATTGTCTCTGCTTGTATGGACTAGTCGGTGGGAAATGAGCTATTTCCTCCTTGCAGCCTGCTCTGTTGGGAGTGCTGGAGGCTGGATCCTGCCCTGCCCTGCGCCACGGTGCAGCTCTTGCAACGCCGGGCTTTGGGGAGGTTCTTGCTGTGGGAGCAGGGTCAGCCTCTCCGCCAGGTGTCTGAGAGGCTGTGACCCTCTGGGGCTGCTGGGGCATCGTTATTTAAACATGTTCTGATTAGCCTGCACTGTAAATCCAGCATTTTAATTCTTTCCATATGTAAGATCCAGTCTAATAAGCCAAAGTTTAAGACCATGCAATCTATTTGGAATAACCATATGGATTAGGAGTCAGACTGTGCTTTTCTGCTTCTTGTATTTACACTAATAGAGAGACAGTTGCTAATGTGCATGTAGCTTGTGCTGGTACCCATTTTTAAAAAAATATAACACCAAATGGCTTGCATTAAAATATTTGAAAAGCAGTAAAACTGTGAAAGTTTCTCTCTTGCACAGACACAGACACATCTGTGAAATGAGGCTTCTCCAGGCAGCAACATTCCTGTCCCTCCCTGCAGGCTTATCAGTGGGGCTGGAGACCCCTGCAGGGTGCTGGGCCAGCCCAGTTCCCCCCCAGCTGCACCTGCTGGGCCAGTGTAGATCCCCTGGGCATGAGGGAGGGCAGCCTTTGGGGCAAGGAGGACCTCGTTGGATCCAGACCCCTCCTGCAATGTCAGGAACCGGAGGAACTTGTGGCTATGGAGAGGCTGCTGCTGCCTGTGCTTGGTTAGTTTGGCACATGGTGCTGACTGTGGTGTTGTCACCCCCGACTCTCAGGGCAGATTCCAGCTGGGGCTCGCCCAGAAAATGCTCTCCCATGGGCCAGAGAGAGGTCTGGAGAGAGGAGCAGCAGAGCTGGGAGCTGGCCACTTGCTCAGCTACTGAGGTCTTTGCATTCATCAGTCATTTATTTTAGTGGTCTTTTTCTGCCATTTCTTGGTTCTCTTGGACAGGTCCTCCAGTTTGAGTCTTTCTCGGTCTTCGTGTTCCTCTCTCTTTACATTGCTACGGATTTGAAATACAATTTTAAAAGAAAACCAGCAGTGCTCTGCTTTCAAAACTTTGTTCTTGTGCTCTGAAGTAAACACCCTCGGGAGGTCAAACAAGCTTTTGATGGTCACCTCTTCCGCAAGGACCTGCCAGCACTGGGGTTGGTGGTGGGGTTTATGGGCTGTCACAGGGTCCCCAGCCCCCGTCAGTGTTCAACAGAGCTGGTGTAACCCTCGTGTCTATACTTTGTCCATTGCTTGTTTCTTGTCAATGAAGTGATCACCTCGTTATGTCCCTGAAGCTGTTGGGACAGGGACATTAGGAATGAGGCCGCTGAGGAGGCTCCATCGTGTGTCCCCAAGGTGAGGGCAGTCACTTTGCTCGCTGCTCATTGCCTCTAGCTTTGTCTGGAAGGGGGATGGGCTGGGCTCCCCCTGCCTTGGGCTCAGGGGCTCTCTGAAGGTCTTGCTGAGTTCAGGGGGAACAGCACCAGTCCCTGCTGCACTGGGGAAGTGCTGGGGCAGGGAGCAGCATCCTCTGTCCTCGGCTCACAGCCCTCAGCCTTCTGCATGGATCCAGTGACCGAATGTGGCCAGAAGCCTCTCCCCTCTCTTTGAGGTGTTTCTTAGAGGATGTGCTTTAGCTGAGGGCAGGAGCCCTGTGCCGCTGTTCCCAGGGTACCGAAAGCATCCGGCCCAGGTTTACAAAGCAGTTGGCTCGTCACAGGAGCTGGAGCTGGAGCTGGGTCTGCACGAGCACTGGGAAGCATTCCCGAGTTGGAGTTGCACTGTGTCATTCCTCATTTGCTCAGACGGAGTGGAGGGAGTCAGCGTGAGACATGGCAACTTCTTGCTCCCTGTCTCCAGCATTAATCTAAGAGCCAAAGCACAGCCCTTTCGGAACGCGCTGGAGCTGTGGAGAGCACCAGCCTCTAACCCCATATGGCCCAGAAATATCCCTGTACACCTTCACAGGCACCCAGTGCTGCCTTGCAGGTGCAGGGGAATGCCGTCAGCACTTCTGCTGCTCCGTGCCCCTGTTGGGCACGTATTGAGGAGCTGCTGGGCTTCGCTGCCTGAGGTGAGCAGGGAGCCTGCAGAGACATTCCCAGTGCTGGGCTGGAAGTGGTTTATTGAAAGGAAAGGATCATATTACACTCAATTTTTGCTGAGTTTATCTTGGTTTTTATCAGATTACACACAGGATAGCTCATCAATATTGTGATCCTGCTGACATGTAAGTGAGCGGCTGCATAATTCATGGCTGCTGCAGGGCTCCAGCACTGGGAGGCACATATTTAATTAGGCACCTCACCATTCCAGTCTTCTGGAGCAGCCCCAGGATTGCACCCGTGGAGATGGATGCTGTGGCCCTGCCTGTGTAGCTCCTGGCTGCCTTGGAGGAGCCGTGCTGGCACTGTCCCCGGTCCCAGCTCGGGGGCAGAGACGCTATGTCATGGCATCATGGTGAGCAGCACTTTCCAACAGGCTCCTGGGGAGGGGAGATGTCCCGGCAGAGATGAGAGGCCCTCCCTCTGGGGTGCCCTTAGGAGAGCAGGGGTGGTGATGAATGAGGGGTGCAGCATATCTTTGCACTCCTGTCAGCTGTAGCATTTAACTCCGAGAATCCACGTTATCCATGAAAACACCCCGTCCTTTGTCAGTCTTTTCAAGTTCAGATTCCTGCTGCAGTGAAATCTGAAGCTGAATTATGTGTTCTATGGCAAAGTCTTCCTCAATAAGTGTAAATTTCTCACTCTGGTCCCACTCACCTCTTTCATCTTGGGCTGGAGGACCAAGTCACTGGCTGGCTCTGCTGCCCCTCTCCAGACCAGACCAGCTCTCTGGGGTCATTATTGGATATTGGACCCTTGCTCAGAACCTCCCTCCTGTGGCAAGCAGGGTCCAGCAGGGCAAGGACCCATCCCTGGGGTTCAGCAATGGACCCTCCTCAGCACTGGCCTCTTCTCTGGCTGTGTGCAAGGCACTGTGTGTGTCTTCTTCCTCTCACAGTCTGCTCAAAAATGTATCTGGGATAGGGAGAATTCTTTCCCATTTTTGTGGTGCTTCCCTCCATTAATTTTCTGGTTGTAGTACATTACTCATGGATAATTAAGAGTGAGCTATTAATACAACAGTTAATATTCAAGTGCAGTGAAGAGGAGAGAACAATAAGTCAAGGAATCATATACTACAAGACATTTTAGTTTAGTGATGCAATTTTTTTTTGCTGGCTTTGGCTATCAGAGCATAGTGCTGCCTCCATTTAAGTATGGTCCTGAGAACTCCATTTATTGATAGAATACAAATAGGACATTAAATCAAGGGAAGTGAATTTGAATTGCTGGTCATATATACAATTATAAACGGGATTGGCTACTTCTATCTAGTATCTTGTATCTTAAGTTAGGAGAATTATGTTAGGGACTGCTAAAGAGAGCTTGAAGTGTCTTAAAATTAATGAGATTTGAGTCTGTCTAGGAAAAAAAAAGAATTAATGTTAAAATGCAGCTCTCGCTTTAGGGATGAAAAGATGGCTTTGGAGAAGTGGTCGTGCCTTGTCCAGATGGAGGAATGTGGAGAGGATGGGCTATGCACCAGCATCAATTAACACATCTCAGCCTTAACTTCTCCTCCCTGCCCTGCCATCCTCACTGGGGGGGGATGGATGGATGGATGGATGGATGGCAGCTGCAGAGAGGAAAGGGGCACAATCCCCTGTGCCTGGCTGGAGCGTGGCTATGATAGAGCTCATCACCCTGTTCAGCACCCTCCTCCCTCTACAGTCCTGGCAGGCTGCTCCCAGCACTGCCCTGCACCACCCAGTGATGCACCTGCAGAGCCCCATCACGGTGTTTTGGGGGGTCACTGGGAGCATTCTCCTGTCCCCTAAAGGCCAAAGGTTTGTGTGTTCTCTGTCTGCAGTGTGGTGCTTCCTGGGGCAGCTCCTCCAGGACATTTCAGACCAGCCTGAGCAGAGAACACCTTGCTTTGTACTTGTGCTACAGGTCTGCCTCTGCTTTGGAGATGAGGAGGGAGGTTCAGGTCCGTGACTGCGACCATCAGGAATGCACAGTGGATGGTGGCACTTGGCCAGAGGTCACCACTCCCTGGCAGAGGGCTTGCCTGGGCTCCCAGCTGTAGCAGGGGCACGAGGGGTGGGCACAGAGGAGGTGAGACCCCCCAGTGCCATGCTGGGTGCCCCAGGAGCGCTGTGCAGCCCCCGGTTCATGGCACATGTGTGCTGACTCTGAGGAGCAGTGCCCTGGTGTGGAGCTTCTCCGTTTCCAAAGGCTGAGCAGAGTGTGAGAGTGTGCACGGGGAGGGGTACGGTGCATGAGCCTGTGGCTGAGCAGGGATCTGGGGGAGGGGGAGGCTTCAGCAAACAGCTCCTTACCAAAACAGCCCTGACCTTTGCAGGCTGGAGCTGTCTGCTGCAACAGGCTGAACCTTTCCAGGCTTCAGCTCCAACTTGAAATGCTTCAGAGCAAAATTGATGGCTGCAGCACTGGCCCAGCCACTGCTGGGGATGGGTGCTAACAGAGGGAGCCACAGTCTCTGCTGTTCTCATGTGTTGGCTGATGCCTGTGAAGGCTGGGTTCTGTGGAATGGGCAGCTGAGCTCCCCTGAGCCCTTTGGGAGCTGGGGGCACAAGAATGGGCCGTGTTGTGCACTCTGGAGTACCAGGATGGTTTGCAGAGATGGGTGGAGGTATTAATTTTGACCAGAGGGAAGAGTCATCTTGTCCCTGATGGGGGCTCATACCCAGTCCATTGAAACCAAGTGGGAGGTCGTTTGCAGCACCTCTGGTGTGTGGGCAGGAGCCACTGTGCCCTGGGGGATCCGTGCTGAGAGGGCTCCTTGCTGCCTGGTTCTCTGGCAAACCAGTGTTACTTACAGAGATGCTGTTGTTTCTGTGTCCTGTGGTGAATAAAATTCAACAACTCTTTATTTCTGAATGACAGCCCAGGGACTGCACTTCTGCTCTGGCTCGGTGTGAAGTGGCTTCATCCTAGCGCAGCTCCTCTGGGGCCTGAAGCTCTCGATTCATTAGTTGTCAGGCTTGTAGGTGGATTCTGCATTAGGCCTTTAATTTAGTGTATTGCCATGGGCTACTGACCACATGACACTGCTCAAATGTGAGCAAATCTAACGAGGATCCAGGACTGCTCTTTAATTTGGTGAGAATAACAGAGTGAGCATGGGCCGGGAGAGTGTTAATCATGAAGGAAAACTGGCTGAAACCAGGTCAGCTGGTGCCGGTTCTCAGTGCAGCATGATGGAGAGGGAGCACAGGGGGTGGAGGACTGGCAGTCCCACTCCGCCAGCGACAGGAAGCGCCATGGCCACAGCAGCCTTTACTGCAGCCTTTACTGCAGCCTTTTTCCCTCCTGTAGCTGAGCACTGTGGCCCATTTGGTGGGTCTGTGGGGCTGCACCCAGGTCCCCAGCCCAGGGCGGTGCTGCAGGGTCTGGCAGTCCCCTCGTGCCCTTGGTGACGTGGGAAGGGGCAGGAGCTGCTCCCTGGCTGTGACAATCCAGGGGTGCTGGGTGTCCTTGTGGGAGCTGATGGCAAAGGCCAGTCCCAGCTGCCACCTGCCTGTCCCTCTGTCCTGCGCTGAGTCATGTGGCACAAAGGCCCTGCAGCCATCGGCTCCTCGTGGGAGCAGCAGCGAGTCCCCATACTTAGATTTGTTCTGTACAATAAACAAATCCACACTGCTCTCCTGCTGGCTATTCCCAGCTGGGGCTGGCTCCCCTCAGCACGTATCCTGTGGATTTACTGTGTTATCCTGGAGCGCTGCCTGAACTTGGCTGGCTTCTTTAAACCATCCTTTTTGGAGGGGTGGGCTTTGAGAGAGGGGCACAGGAACCCTCTACAGTAATTCCTGTTGACTGCAGTGACCAGCGAGGCAGAACTGATCAACTGCAGGCTTCCCTGCTGCTGAGCTCTGCCAGCAAAGTGCTTACATCTGCTTTTACACTAATGGGAACTTTATGGACTGGCGTGTCCCCCCCAGGAGCAAATTCCAACAAGGTCAGAACCCAGAAAGTTGCCACTCGACACCGTCCGTGAAGCCCTGAGCCAGCCGGAGGAGGCCAGGTTGCACAGAGGCTTTCTGGGGCAGCAGATCTAATGCTGCCACCTGCAACTGATAGCCTGGAGGCCCCCTCAAACACCACTGCTGCCATCCCACTGCCCAGTGGCACAGCTCCTCTGCGCTGGGCCGTGCTGCTGGAGGAGCTGTGTGGATGGGTGCCAGGCCGAGCAAGGCACTGAGTTGCTCAGCACACAGGGAGCCATGGTGGCTGTCCTGGCAGAGCAGGCTGTTCTCTGTGCACAGCCAGAAGGTGATGATACGGCAGTGCTGCTCCTGCTGCACGGTCTGGGAGCGTGGCTGTGCTGCCACTGGCAAGAGGGTGCCAGGTGAACAGGGTGGCATTGGGCAGCAGTGGCTCGGGTCATGCCATGCTGTGTGGTGAGTGCCCCAGGCACTGAAACCATGAAATGATTGCTTTGAGGCCCCGTATTTTCCTGAATTTAATGAATGACCATTACACATTAATGGTTATTAAGGTGATTAATATTTAGTTTGTGTGGAAGAGAGTTTGCAGAAACAACTTGCTTCTGTGCAAGAGTTACTGTTCTTTTCTCAGGACGTACAATCAGCCTGGACAAGGCCTGCTGAATTGAGGCTGCTTTGGCAGCCTGAGTGTGAAGGATTATGGAAGATCTCTGATTAACTGTCTCTTTTTTAATCTGACATTGCAGGGCCCTAATTGCTTTGACTTTGAGTAAGGAGAGGTTCTGTAAGGTGCATCCCATGGCACTGTGTGGCCACTGGCCCCAGACAGGGCACTTGGGGTCGGCTCCCCACCCTCCCTTGTGCTGGTGTGCTTATGTGCTGTTGTATGTCACATATTGCTCTCCCGGGATGTTGTGTGATGCAGGTGAGGTTGGAGCCATCTTCTCATTGCCCCTCTCCTGAAGAGAGACCAGCCAGCAATGAATGGGACTTCTTCAGACTGCCCCATGGGGCACCCATGGGTGTTCACCTTGTGCCAGCTTCTGCAGGTGGTGAATGAGGCCCGAGTGCTCCTCTTGAGCTCTCCTCCTTCCTTCACCTTGCACAAAACTTCAGTCTGGCTTCAGCTCTTTGAAACAAAGCCTCTACCACCCTCTGGGTGCCCCATGGCACAGGGATGGCTGGGTTGAGTGATGGTGAGGACTCTTGGGACGTTGCTCCCGTTGTTCCCAACCCTGGGCAAAGGAGCTGCCCTTGTCCTGTCCCAGGCACAGCTCTGGTACTGCCATGTTCGGGACCCCTGGCCACAGCAGGGCATGGGCAGCTCCTGCAGTTCCTCATCCCTGGAGCTGTGACCATCAGGCCTCAGCTGGTGGGAGCAGGTTCAGGTCCCCCTGCCTGATACTGGGAGATGGATGCTGCTGGTGATGCCCGGAGAGGCCGAAGGCTGCGGTGCCAGCCCAGCTCCCCGGCTCCTGCCGCTGCAGTTTGCAGTGGTTTGTTAAGTGAAAGGCGATTTCAGAGCAGGCAGCAGCGAATAAATTCTGTTTTCCTCAAGCATTTAGTGTTGCTTTTAGTTTGCTTTGATGATGTCTTCTCACAACTAGTGTAAACAGACTGCGCAACGGGGAGCACTCACATGTGTACAAGAAGCTGCACATGAAAGACAGAGGCATCTTGAAAGCCATAATAACGCTCTGAGTGCCAGTTAAAGGATTTGTCACTAAGAGCACTTTACAGATAGAAAGAACTTATTAACTAGTGTGACTAACAGCTTGCAAGGTTTAATTGATGTGTGTTTGTTGTCCTTTTATATCTCTCCCCCTTGTCTTCCTCTTGGCACAGATTCCAGCAGTTGCTGGTGCAAGAGCAGCAACCTCAAAGCAGCCTGAATAGGTACCAGAAATAAAAGGGAGGCCAAGCCCTGCCCTGAGTGCCCCCGGGTCTGGGGCTGCAGCGGCTGTGGGAGCTCGGCCCCAACATCTGGATTCTCCCTAGAAACTGGGGCTAGGCCTATTTTCTTTCTCAGGGTTCTGTTATTCCTCCCTAAGTGACGCAGAGTTTTTGAAGATAAAGCTTTTCAATGCATGAATAGGATGGATAATGAATGTTTCTGCCAGACAGACTGCTCATTGCAAGATTGATTGACTATTAAGGTCATAACGCAGCAGCCACCCACACGAAGCAAACAGGCTAATGTTAGACTCCAGGTTAAGCCGAGAGTTGGTCAGCTGTCCACGGGCACAGTGGGGGCTTCCAGTCATCTGTCAACAAGTGATTGATTGATGTGGACACCTTCCAATCTTATTCTGATGATTCTCAGCAGCTTGCCTGCCTGGTGGCCATTTTTCAGGAGTTGGCAGCACTCAGACCTCCAGGACTCCAAGCGATGACTGCGTGGGGGTTAACCCTTTCCTTTGATCCCAAATGCCTTTGTTGTGGGCAACAACAGCAGTGCATGGGGGAAGGATTGTGTTTGTGAGCCCCAGTTACAAAATACACCGTGACACTCCCTGAGTGAGAGCAATGCTCTGACTTTCAGACGTTTCCGAGTGAGTTGGACTGAGTGAAGCTGCAAGTGGGGATCTGCAGAGAATCATCTGGAGCAGGGCAGGTACAGCGCTGTACTTCATGGGCATTTTAATGTGCACTGGGTAAATTGTGTGCATCAGAGGTCCAGAATCAGTAAGGCAAATCCAGGTAGGAGTGAGTTTGGTATTCAGAAGGGGAAAAAAAAATAAGGATTGGCATGGACTTTTTCTGGTGTGAGAGACAGTTAAGAGAGCTTTTCTAATTTTAAGGATTTCTCCTAGTTCAGTGCTTTGAATTCACCAGAAGTTTGTTGCCTGGATGCTGGCTTTACGTGTGCATGAAGAGGACTTAAATATATCTCTCTGTATTATTTTATGTACATGTTATACTTGTTGTGTGCCCACACACATGCTAGTGGGAAATTGAAGTTATGCATGCCATGTAGTGCACGTTTGCCATCTGTAAACAACTTCAAGGGTCCTTTGGTTGCAGCGTGTGACTTTGTATGTTTCCTTGTCTGTTTTTCAGCAGTTCTAGTTTAACTGTTTTGGAGGGCCCTGACGCCTGACTTCACCTTTCCATGCACTTTCCATCTATGGTTTTAGCATTCCTAACATACCCTAAAAGCCTGCTGTGGGGAAACGTCAAGAGCCTCTTCTCCACGAGCTGGATCTTTATGTAACTCAAGTGCATCGTTGAGTTTTGATGGTGTGATCCAAGCGCTGTAATGTGGCAGAGCTGGCACAGAGCTATCGAAGGCGACAGGAGAGCTTTGCTCAGCTGCTCTGAGTGCTGCTGTGTTGTCGTGCACACCCTTCCCCAGCCCCAGCAATGGGCTGCAGACTGATATTTCTCCCATGGAAGATGGTGCCTCAGGCCCTGATCCAGGACCACATAACACCAGTCTCTCTCCTGGCTGAGCAGGGATAGGTTCTGAGCCAGGAGGAGCTGCTGGGAGCTGGGCTTCCATGGCTGTGGCTGAGTTCTTCTAATCCTCTCTTCTCTCCATCCCTTGCAGATGGTGATTCCCGCTTGGACGGTGCCCCCATGCAGCACCACGCTGGCCTTGCTGCTGACTGTCTCCTGGATGCCAAGAACCATCCCCCACTGCCAGGCTGGGCAGTGTCCTGCTCGGAGCTGCTGCCCTGGGTGGGCTCCGTGGCAGTGGCACTGACCTGCACCTAAGGAAGGGTCTTGCCCAGCGCCCAGGACGTTTGGTACAAGCTTCAGCTGGCCCTGCCTGCGGGCAGGTGCACCACAGTCATGCTGGTGGAGAGGCTTCTCCCAGGCCGGCATCAGCCCCTTGGCCAGAGACAGCAGGGCTGTGCTGGGGAGGGAAAGAATGACCTGTGCTCCTGTAAACTGAAACAGGGGACTGAAATGCCACGTGCCCGCTGCAGAATTTTTCCAGGGCACAGCAGAGCCATGTGTAGCACTTCAGCCCTCATGTCTAGAGCTCTGAGGGCCGTTGGTCTGAGTGCATGAAAGATCAAGAATTTGTCTCTGGGGCCCTTTGTAGCAGCACCATGGCTTTCTCCTCTCCTCCTTGCACACCCCATGCTCACACTTGTGTGCTCAGTTCTGCTTGGTGGGGAGAAAGAACCTCTGTGGACCAGGGGAGGGTCTTTGATAGTGGAAGATGAGTCCATGAAAAGCAAGTAGTCAGTTCTGTTCATGGAGTAGTATCACAAATTGCTTTTCTTCCGTCAAGCATCCTTCCCTCCTAGGCCTTGGCCAAAGGGCACCACCACTGGGTGCAGCACAAGGTCTGGGCATTTTCAGTAAAGCTCTCTGCCATCACTGTTCTTAACATGTGTGGGTAGATGCAAAGTGCTCTGGGACTGCCATGAAGTGCAGTGGAAGTGTAGAGCTGGATGAGTATGTTCCCGTTTTAACTTTTGTTGAGCAGGAAGTGGCTGGTTTGGGCATGGTCATGCCATGGAGCAGTGGTAGGGTGGGAGAACCCAGCCTAGGGCATTCATCTCTAGCAGCCTGTGTCCTCTGGATATTGGTGTAAGAAGGGATGCTGCTGAGTGCAGGTGGTGAAGAGTTGAAAGGCACCAGCTCTGCTTGCTGACAGCTCCTGCTCAACAGGGTGTTTGGGATTTCTGTGGAGCAGCCCCAGACAGACATGGAGCAGTATTGGTGGTGCATGAAGAAAACCCTCCCTGTGCTCAGGGAGGGGCACCAGGGTGTCTCCTGCAGCTCATTATGTAGAAAGGAGAGAGACCTTTGGTTATTTCTCCTTGACTGATCTCTGATTTGGCACTGATCATTAAAATGGTTTTGTGTATCGGAGAGTCACTCTGAGGGGGGTGCACTGGGCTTCAGCCTCCCTCCAGGCTTTGTGCAGCCCCCCAGGCAGAGCTGCCCCCGGGCAGGGCCTGAGCGAGGGCCACGGAGCCTGGGAGTGGATGTGGCAGCTCTGCCAAAGGACAAGGGCTGGGAGCGAGCAGCTTGGCCATGCTGCCGCCAGCGGCCTCGGTGTCCCTGTGGGGTGAGCCCAGCCAGCGTGGCCTCGGGGCTTCTCCCGAGGCAGCGCCCGGTATAATAACACTGATGAAAAGCTGATTAATCCTTGTGAACGAGCCGCAATAGCTTCCCTCTAGAACTGAAGAGATTACCACTGATTTGTCATTCTGATTGTTTCAAAGAGACGTGCAATTAGTTGCTCTAATTATGCTCGGCTGCCGCTCGCTCGCTCGCGGAGGAGCGGCGTGACAAGGGCGCTGTAATCAGTGGGGCTGCGATGGCAGCCACTGGCGCTGCAGCTGCGCCGACACCATTTCACGTGCGCAGGGCGGCCGCCAAAATGGTGGAGCATCACGTGCCCCTGTTCTGCTGTGGTGCAAAACCAACACGTTTTCGAAGGACAGGGTGCCCTCGGTGCTGTGTGGCACTGGAGCAGTGGGGCAGGCCTGGCTCAGGGCGTCCCGGTGGAGATGGAGCTCAAGGGCTCCCGTGCCGTGTCTGATCAGGGCTCTTGGTGCTGGTTGTTCAGGAGACTCTCGGGAAGACACAGGGAGAGCAGCGAGTGCTGGCTGAAAACGCCCATAAGGTGATGGGGTGCGTTGGATGGTGGGCAAGACATTACACTTAGTTTGATTATAAAATAGAAAATCATAAGGAAATCTTGTTTTCTTATTCTGCTCCCTCCAGCTATTGGCCCTCTTTGCCAGGTGCAGTAAAACCAGTCCCGGGTACAGGAGAGAGTATTTGTTTGAGGTTACCCCTTTCTGAGGACTGTCTTTGCTTTGGAAAAGGTACAAAGCTGCCACAGAAATTGAGGAGCTTGTGGCTCAGGCCCCCAGCTCGCTGCACTGGGTCAGCAGCCAAACCCCTCTGGGCAGAGAGAAGGGAACACATGGGATTTCAAAATGTGTCCATTTTCAGTGAGACAAATCACTTAAAAATTCAATTCAAAATGAAGAAAATAAAAATGCTTTAAAAACAAAACCTGCCTGTGGCTATTTCTTGGTTGAAGCTGTCTTTTTTTTGTTTTGTTTTTTTTTTTTTCGTGGGACGGCATTTTGTTTCTGGAGCGAGCTGGCTGCGCTTGCTAGGGAGGGTCTCTGAGGGGCCTCTGAGCAGATCTGGTGCTGGCTACCAGCAGCCCGTGCACCTCGGCCCCTGGCCAAGCAACACCACGCAGCTGCTCGGATCATGTTCCAGGCCACAGCATGGCACGGCCGGGCCCGTGTCACTGCAAGGTCGTGGTTTTCCCTGGCCCCTCCACCATCTCAGCTGTCAGCTGTCATCCCCCACTGGGCAGCAGCCCTGCACCCAGGGGACCCTGCCCATCATGTGTGTCCTGGGGCTGCGCTCTGGTGCTGCCTGGGGCTGAGCCCAGGCTGCTCATCCAGCCTGGACAGAGCACAGAGCAGCACCCGGCCAGTGCTGTGCCCCCAGCCCTCACTGGGGTGCTGCTCAGTGGCAGCTCCCCCAGCGCAGGTGACGTCCGGCTCGCTCCGCGCCCTCTGCTCTGCCGGTGACAGCTGATCCAAAGGGCAGCCAGGGTCTCGGCAGTGCCAGGTGGGCCAAGCCGGACAAGTGCCATCGACTGGGACACATTTCCCTTGCCTTTCCTGGATTGGGTCAAGGTTGGCCTCAGTGAACCGGCTGAGGGATGGTCTGGCACGGGGAGCACCAAGCGGGACGTTTTTGAGTGTTCCTGCTCCCCTCAGCTAAATATAAGCCCCAGTGGGAAGCCTACCTCTCACTAGTTTCATGTTTCTTGCCCCTGCGCTTCCTAAACCTGGCAGCAGGCCCAGTTGTCTCCAAGTCTAAGATGAAAATACCCTTGCAAATCCCACTCATAAAAATACCTGCTGTATTCCCAAAACATGCCTGAGATAGCTTCCAGAGAGGATGGGGAGCTAAAATAAGACACATGAGCTCAGAGCCCCATTTTCCACTGGCCCCGTGGTTCCCGTCGCCGCAGCACACCGCGCCATGGACTGAAATGGAAGTGCTGCTGTGCGGGGTGGCCTTGGGCTGGAACCAGAGCAGGCACTGCTGCAGCCTTTGTGTGTGCCAGCAAGGCCTTGTGCTCCTGGGGGACAAGCTGGTGGCACCACCTGGACAGTCACGTTGACCAGCAGCGTTGGCCTCAGCAGAGGAAACCTGGGAGAGAGTGGGGCACAGAGCTGTGGGGAATGTTTGGTCCCCAGACTGGGCAAGTGAGGGGCAGCAGGAGGCTGCTGTTCCCTGGGAGGTCCGCATGGCCAAGCTGCACTGGCAGTGGTACCTGCCCTTGGGATGGGATGCAGGTGCTCTGTTGTGGACCTCAGCCTCCCTGTGTCAACCCGTGGCCGCCCTCTGCAGTAGGGAGACTGAGGGGGGGACAGAGAGAACTGATGTCCTGCTGAAGGGCACAGACCTGCAGCGTGGGCACAGCAGCTGGACACTGGGAGGGCAGTGAGCCTCACTCTGCATCCAGGCAGTCCCTGGGCAAAGGGATGAGCCCTAGGGGAGGTGACATAACCTGCCCATGGGAGACCAGCTCCTGGCAGGCTCACAGTCCATGGAGCAGGGTGTCAGGCTTCCTGGGAACTGAAATCTCAGTCTTGTCCTCTTCTGAAATGCTCTGCTGCAGCCTGCAAATGTATCCCAGATCTTCTCGCAATCACACATCTCTTTTTTTACTTTTTAACAACCCACTGCTTCTACTAGATGCCAAAAATTTTCCTGGATCAGGCACAGATGTCCCCACAGTCACGTCCTGCCATTGTCTCTGCTCAACTGTGGCCTGAGGTGGGGGCAGACACAGCCCCAGGTTTACTCCAGCTGGAGGCAGAAATGTGGTGGCCATGAGTCCTTGGCAGGGATGGTGTCCACCGGCCTGGAGTGGGGTCTGGGGGCAGCAGCAGAGCCACTGGCTGCTCCAAGCACCCCAGCTAGGATGATCACAGGGCACAGAACACTTGGCAGCCATGAAAGGTGTCCTGCAGCTCCTGGACACAAACATCTGCTCATGCTGCTCACATTGGAGACCCCCTCTTGTACCTGGCATGCTCTGAGTTAAACCTTTTGGGGTCTGGCTCTTCTGTGCTGTGCTGCTCCCGACGTTTTGGAGGGATTTTGTCCCCACAAGGCTGATCACCTTGCAACCATGAGCTCAGTGGGGAGGAGACCCCTTTTAGGCTCAGCGATAGGCCCTGGGCCGTCTTCACAACCCCTTGGGGGTGCCCAGGCCACGTGGGTCCCACGAGTCCTCCTGCAGCAATGTTAGTGCTGGGTGCTTTCGTGGATGCTTTGATGTATTTGTTTGGGAGGGCACAACTGTCCCCCTTCTTCAGATGTTCACATCCTGAATCTCACTGACTATGGGGCTGGGTGGCAATATTCAAAGTTCCCCACTCACTTGCATTGCCTTGTATGTCAGCAAGTGCTACTTAATGATCTGTGAATGGAGGGAATGCTGGGAATGGGCTGGACCTCATGTGAAATATCCATCCAGAGTCTATAAATAATGCAGCCTCTTTATGCTGTGCACAGTTTGGAGCTTCATGGGAGGAGCATCTCCCTGCAATGACTGGAGGAGCCTGTAAGTGATTTGGGTATGAAACAAAGGCGATGAAATGTAAAGAGAGGGACTGTTCAGTTTCTGAAATATCCTGCAAATGTGCCTCAGCCACTTCTGCCAGCTCCTGAGCTGCTGCCCACCCTGTGGGTAGTGCCTTGGGCTGTGCCACATGCACCAGGACACAACCCCCAACACTGACCCTGCACTGACCATGGAAACACCTGGGAGAAGGGTCCCTGCTTGTCCTCAGGGGTAAAGTCGCATCGGTCACAGTGATGAACCCAGGGCTGCTGGGCACAGGGCTGTCCCACTGGCACTGGTGCAGTGTCCCAGTGAGTGGCAGCTGCCCTGGCCCTGCCTTGTGAGCTGTCCCACTGCTGACAGGGCGTGTGCTCCCAGACCTCCCACTGCCTCTGTGGTGGTTTAGGGCTCACTCCCTTTTCCTATCAAAGAAGAGACCTGGCACTGGGGAAATACAGGTGGATTTCTGCTGGACTGGTACTCTTGTCACTTTTCCAGGGCAATATATGGGTTTCCCTGCATGTTTAGAAATGCAAGCAGAGGCAGATGCATCAGCATTGCCACAGCATGGGTGTTCAGCAGCCTGCACTGGGCACATCGAGGGTGTCTGCTCAGAGACACGCTCACAGCCAAGGAAGGCCAAGGCTGTCACACTCAGACACGGGTGGATGGATGGTCCCTTTGCCTGGCACGTTCCACCTGCCCATGAACAGGGCTACAGCCCTTCCCTGCCAGTGCCACGACCAGAAAGGGGTGGCTTCCCAGGCATGGAGGGCCCGCCTTGCTGGGGCAGGAAGGGTTGCATGAATTTGATTCATTAAGGGATACGTTTCTGTCATAAATATTCTTTCACCGCTCTGCATGTCTTGTAAAATTTGCTGTGCCGGCGCTCACAATGGCATTTGTGTGATTAATAACGGCAAAGCAGGAATCGGCCGGTGCCGCACCAGCACGGCAGCGATCCGGGCACGCGGAGCCTGGCCCCGGCACGGCCCCGGTGTTATCTGTGGCAAAGCAGGTGGAGCAGCCCCAGCGTGGGGATCGCAGCCGGGGCTGTGCCTGGCTTTTATTTTTAACACTCTGCTCCCAGGCGGTGACAAGCCTTCGCTAAGTGAGGTAATAGCCAATTGATTTTGTTCCGTTTTGCAGTGGGCAGTAATAAATCACACGGCTTGTCAGGGGGTGTTTCATGTTTTCAGTGAGAGTGTGCCAGCAATTAACCATCAGAAAGCTCTTGTGGCTCCGCTCCTGAAGACGTGGCTGCAGTCTGAAACTCAGGAATGTGGGGCCCTCCGCCACCAAAACAGAGCGGTTGTGGAGGAGATTTACAGGGGGGTTTATTTCCAGGCTCCAGAGTGGACAGAGCGGGAGATAGATGACAGGGAGGAGCAGCCACTCCATTCATGGGCACAGCTGCCTGTGAGGGGACACAGGGAGTATGGAACTGTGGGATGTCCCCATCCCTGTTCCCACTGTGGCCTATGCACCCCCAGCACTGGGGCCAGCAAAGGTGTGTGACCCATCCAGATGCCTGCTCCTCAGCCACACTGGCTGCGGGTCACAGGATGAGAACAGAGTGAGATGGAGCTGCCAGGCACTTTCTGGCCCTGCTGTATCTATTGCTGTATGCTGCTGCCATCCTGGGCTGTCTGTGCCTGGCTCTGGGGGTGCAGAAGTGCTGTGTCGGGGTGCGAGGAGGGACGTGGCAGCCACCCTTCCCTGCAGCCCTCTTCAGTGGGGTGCAGGCTGTCACTTGGTTTGGCTCAGCTTGGTTCAGTGCCCCTCACACCATGCCACTGGGGTCCCTGCAGCCCTTGGCAGGCTGTTGGGGTTTGGGGGGCTGAGGCACACATGGGTGGTGGGCTGTGGGGTCAGCCCGGTCTCTGCAGCCTGCTCCATCCCTCTGGGCTCTGCCTGATGATTCCCAGATGGTAATCGCTCCGCTTTTATTTCCCGTAACCTTTGTTACTCTGGGAAGGCAGAGGCAGAGGCTGGGCTAGAGGCCGGGGTGAGGGATGTGGCGGGAGGGTCGGGACCCTGGGGAATAATGCTGGTTTCAAAGCAAGGCCTTTCACAGACGCATTTGCATTTGGAAATAAGGGAGCCGACTGCTTTGCATGCAGAGCTGGAGGCTCTGGTCCTGGGGGGAAGGAACAGGAGCAAGTGGCCGATTGATCCCCGACTGAAGTCAGGAAATTTTCAGGAAATCATCCCCTGCTCTGTGCTGAGGGGTCTGTGACAAAAGAACCTTCTCCAGCCCATGGCCTGGCTGCCACTGCGGCCCTGCTTGGGCTGTGACTTTCCCGCTGCAGCGCTGTGGATGAAAAGTCCAGGATCACATAAGAAGGGGGTGGGTGCCGCTGGCCCCCAGCCCTTGTGTCACTCCCGGTTAGATCAGAGCAGCAGAGCTGCCTCCTCCCGGGGCCACGCTCTCCCTTCTCCCCAGGACTTTGCTGGAGGCAACATGCAGCAGTCCCAGCATCTGTCTTAGGGAGCTGATAAATGCAAAAGCTCTGGAATGAGTGAGATGGGCACAGGGCACACAGGGGCTCTGCTGCTGCTGCCCAGGGTGGCTTTAGATGAGCTCTGTCCCACACCCCAGACACATTGCATACATGTGTGCATGTTTGTGATGGCTGGAGAAGACCCTTGGGAAGGCTCCTGAGTGGAGGGAAAGGATATGTCACCTATACTTTCCTCCCTGGGACCTGACTGTCCAGGAAAATGTTTCCCTATTGGCAGCAGTTGTTACAAGACTGACTCCACTGAAGGTTCTGGTGCTGGCACCAGGGCACCGACATCCCACTGCGTGTGCCCAGGCATAGCTAGGAAGGGGGCTGGATGCTTTCATGGAAATGCATCTGGGATTTCATGGGTATGTTATGGGTTAAAATTCCAGATTTGACATTTTTGTCATGGAGCTTTGGCTGGTGAAAGCCGTGGAGAAATCCCAGTGAGCGCGGGCTGGTGCCGTGCTGTGCCTTCTCCTGCCCAGTCTGGGCTCATTTCATGTGTGCAGGGAGCTCATCTGATTTCCTTGGGGTCACCCCATTAGAAAGAAATTCCTTACCCTGACTATGGGGTCCCCAGTGCAGCGTGGTCCCACCACAACCCTGTGAGCAGGACCCGTTCTGCAGCTGCCACGCACGAGGCACACACAGACACAAGGACAGTTGTTTTCAAACCTCCTCCATAGGAGGAAGGGAATGGATGGAAAGGCAGTGCTTCCTCCCCTCAGACCCCCAACATTTTTGTGATTTCATGGTAACTCATAGGAAAGGAGTGCACATTTCCCGTGGTGCTGGGCAGAGGAGCACAGTTCATGGGGGGTGATGGAGAGCAGGGTCCCTGGGCAGGCAGGAAGCAAGGCTCTCCTCCCAGAAAGGAACCTGCCTGTGTGTGGGAAAACCTGCCTCATTACGCACCAATTGAAAAAAAAATAAATTATTTTTTCATCCTTGCTTTTATTTTCCAACATCCCAAGTGACTTCTTTCTTACATGATTAATATGCCTTGTGAATTACAGCCTGGAGTGTGATGCGCTGCTGGGATCTGCATGGGAGCCTGAGGCAGGTGATGCTCCATCTCCAGCTCCTGCAGCCCTTTCTTTTACAGACTCTGGGGCGGAAAAGAATTCTGTCTCCGCTTGGACTCTATTTATTGCCACCGTGTGAGACTGATGAGGGGTGACACAGCTCACACGAGTCCAGGTAATGCCTCATACGGAAGCAAGTGACCCAGAAACATCCTGGAAAAGTGCAGCCAAGGAAACAGCCCCTTGGAGTCAGTCGGGGTGTTTGCAGGCGTTCGCTGTGTCCCGCGTCTTGGTGCCCACTCTGACTGGAATTGGAGGATTTCTTCCCTGCACCTCAGGCTCAGGCAGCCTCAGTGGATGCAAAGTCTGGGCACTAGTGGGCTCACGGAGCAGAGCTGTTGAAAAGTCTGAAATATTTTTATAGCTACAAGAAGCTGTTGTTTAGCTGTTTCACAAGTACCAAAATGGTGGTGCTGCATGCTAGCCCTGGGTTTTCTTTGCCTGGGTGACAGGGCTCTTGCCCTGTGTGTCATAGGCTGGGAGCTCCCCAGGTCCAGTTCCTCCTCCAGGAAGAGGGAACTGCAGTGCTTAGCCCCTGCTTTGAGCACAGACTTCTCCGCTTGGGATCCAGAGAGGTCCAGATCCTTGTCACCACGGCTGTCACACTATTGCACAGGATTTTGTTCAGACAAAGCCTGCTCATCTTCTCTGGAGCAAGGGGAACCTTGAGGCTTTTCCTACTATGAGGGCTGACAAGGGGCTATTTTGGACATTTACATTTCCCAGCAGAGGAAATTCTTACACAATCTAAAGTTAAGATGGACTTCCTAGAGGCAGTGTGTGCTGGCTGTGGTGGCCCTGGGCTCGGCAATCAGTGCTACATAGCAAACAGCATCTCTTTCAGAAATGGAGCAAGCTTGAAGGGCTCGGCAGAACCTGTCCAGAATCACTGCCACACATGTCAGACCATGGACGTGATCTGACCATCCATGCAGTGCAGAGCAGCACTCCCACTGACCCACTGGCTTCTGCTGGCCTCCAGAAATGGGGTGTGAGAGCCAGGACCCAGTGCAGCTCCTGGTCCATGCAGCCCACGGCCAGGGTGGGTGACTCTGGGCGCAGGGGCTCTGCCAGGGACAGCTGCTTAGCTCGGAGGAGCTGGTGTGAAGCAGCCCCGGCAATCTCTGGAGCTACATTTCTGAATCATCGCTGCACATGTCTTGTTTCTATAAAAGGAAACCAAGGACAGATTTGAAATCGTCAACGTCTCCTTTGTCCAGCTAAAATCAGAGATTTTTCCAGTTCTTGCTGTCTGTGCTAGAGAGAAAGTATGTGTGGGTTTTCTAAAGACTGGACCTGGCACAGCCCCCCCCACTCTGCACTGTGGATGATGCACCTTGGATCGCTGGAAGAGGGTGTCTAAAGCCATAATCAGGGCTGGCGCTTTGGAAAAAATACATGCGGGCTCTTCCCAGGGCGGTGTGATTTTTAAAATGGGAACACAGTGGCACCCTTGTATGTGGAAGTGGTTGTTTCCTTTCTTCCTTCCTCTCTCACTAGCGCTGGTCACAGAGCTCCCGCGGCTCTGAGCGGGGCCTTCAGCCTCCCTTCCTGTTACAAATTCTGTGGGACAAATCAACATCTTCCCATTAGGAAGTGATGACAAACCAGTCCATTTGGGGTGATTAATTGACATCTTAAATTAATCACGAGCACTCCTCTTAATGCTGTGACTCAAGATATTAACTGTTCCACCAGCCACATGAGAAAGAGCAGAGACCATTACAAAGCCCATTTGTCAAGCAGTCACTTACACAGCCATTGTGGTGGCTGAAAAAAGGTCAAGTGACTTTGTTATTGTTAAGTAGAGAGCAGACCGAAACTCCTAATTCCTTACTCTGTGCTTAATGTGCCAGTTAAGTAGTGGTAATTGGCAGCAGCTGTGCCCTGGAACCGATGGGTCCGTACTGGAGCAGGAGCCCTGATGTGCTCAGTGATGCAGTGGGGAGACTGGGGCGTTTACAAAGCAGGAGCTGGGGAAAGGTGAATCCCAGGGAACTGGAGGTGTTGGGGGCAGATGGCTGTGATCAGAAGGAAGCGGGTAAGAAGTGAGTCTGTGCTGATTTGAACCTCTAAAAATCAATAGACAAATCAAAATGTGATTTCCATGGAGGTGAATGAGTGGTGGTGATAAACTGCTGGGACTTGGGGCTATTGTTTCTGGTGTCAGTCGCGCTGGGGGTGAGCTGCTGGGTCAGATGCGGGTGCAGTGTGGTCCCTGGCTGCAGGAGGGTGCTGCTCTTCCTGCCCGGGCTGGAGCAGGAGGGTTCCCCCACCGAGAGGGGCTGCACTGGGGGCTCTGTGTGCCCAGAGCCCTGCCCTATGCCGTGGGATGTGCAGAGGGTCCCCTGGCTCTCTCAGTGTCCCGCCTCTCTGGCTGCCTGGGCTCACCTGTCCAGGGAGACCTGGGAAGCAGAGGTGCTCTGTCTCTGGGTTACCTTGGTGTGCCTGACTGAGAACCAGCTTTTTTCCTTGTCTGGAAGCAAACTGGTGGCAGTGAGGAGAGGGTGGTGGTATCCTCCTCCTGGCATGTGACTCAGACCAAATGCCATGGCTGTGCCATTCTCTTTGTTTGGGAGGAGATGGTGCAGTGAGGTCAGAGGATGCAGGGAATTACCAAGAGCTCAGTCACGGGATTCCAGCAGCTTGTTCTCCTTGGATGGAGGTGGTGAGGGGGCAAATCTGCACGGGCAGGTAGGCCTGGGAATGGGCTAGAGGTGCTGTTCAATGTGGGATTCCCTTTCCAGCCTCCCAGGACTCTCCTGCCTGTGCAGGTGCATGTACTGGTAGCACAGAAGTGTCACCTCAGTGTCACCCAGGAGGCTGAGCTTCCTTGGAGGCAGAGATGTTCAGCATATGGACTTGGTTTTGGCTCTGTTCCAGTTTTAACACCCACCTTGCTCCAGGCCATGCAAGCTGCTGCTGGGCTGTTTCTGGCTCAGAAGGGTGGTTGCATAAGGGTTTCAGTCCGGTTTCCAGGCCTACAGTTTGCACAGCTTTGGGTAAACAACAGATCTTTCAGGTGTAAATGCAGGGTGAGCAAACTTCCCCTGGGGCTGGGGCTGTTTCCATCCCAGGGCGATGCAGAGCAGAGATAAGCGGTGCTGGAAGCAGGTCAGGAATGCTGAACGAGCTGAACATCGTGAGGGCACCCAGAGCAGCCTGCCTGCCACCTCGGCCACTCCCGGCATGCTTCCAGGGGTGTCCCTGCTGGGGCTGTGGCTGGAACCTCTCGGTCTGTGTCCCCAGACCAGAGATGTCCCACCTCTCCACGTCCAGCCCTGTCCCAGGAAGGAGCAGCATGCTTGGCCGCTGGGACTGGTGCCCTGGTGGACCATGGTGGCTGCTGGGCAGGTGGTCTGGGGGGCGTGGGGGTTGTGGGGGCAAGGGGAGCCACCAGCCAGACCCACTCTGAGGACTCTCCCCTGCGTGCCCGGCCCTGCCTCGTTGGCAGCCGGGTGGGGCTCAGCACCTTTGCTGAGAAAAACGCTGGAAGTTGCAGCAGCAGCACGGAGTTAGTGGCTCTGAAGTGGAATTAGGGAATAGTCGCCTCCTGCAGCTGGATGGAAACCTCCTTCCAGCAGAGGCTGGAAACCTCCATAGCTCGGAGTCGTTGTTTCCCGCTGTGGAGCCTTAATATTTGAGTGCTTGGAATATTTATTTTTTCGTGTTGCTTACTGACGCCGGGAAGGGGAAATGAGTAAATCTTTATGCACGTTTAATCACCTGTTAGCGGAGGAGCTGCAGGGCACTGCTGCTTTGTGTCTGCAGATAAAAGATTTCGGCTGGGCTTGCCAGGGAGAGGTGCTGGCACCGGCGCTGTGCGGGTGCCTGCGGTAGAGGCACCCCGGGCGAGGGGACCCTCTGCCAGGAGTGCTTTGATGGGATTATAACAAGCAGGGGATGATAAAACAGCTTTCTCCTTGGAGTGGAAGGGGAGCTGATGCCCCCGGAAGCAAGAACTGGCGGGGGCTTCAGGCTGGTGCCGTGAGCTGCAGGCAGGGCTCCCTGTGCCTGGGTGCTCCGAGGGCTGGCTGTGCTCTTCAGGCTCCTGGGAGCACCATGGAACTCCTCTCAGGACTGGTCCTGTGAGGAGAGCTGGGACTGCAGCAGTGTCACCAGCATGGGGCCACCCAGCAGCACTGTGGCAGAAGGAGCTGGCCAGGGCTGGGAGCATCTGAGGGCTGCTCTGGGGCTGCTGTGCTGCCACCCAATTCTGGCAGTGACCACGGACCTGGCATGAATGGCCAGGCAGGACCCTTGGACCTCCACTGCCCCTCTTTTAAATAGGGGGAACTTAAAGAAAAGGAAGGGTCTTCCAGGGGAAGCTGCATTTAATCAATACCCTTGAAGGCCTTGGCTGAAGGTCCCGAAGTGTTGTGGTATTCTCACTAAAAAGGACAGTGTTTAAAGTGAATCAGCTGACAGGCACAAAAGAATAGCAGCCACTTTAATATTCTCTGTTTCATTCTGTACTTAAACCCCCTGTCAGTCTCCAGTGAGGAACAAGGAGAATTTATGATGAAAAATCAAAGTTGTCCATGAGAATCAAGGATGAGATCAGTGGGCCGATGGATGACTGGCACGCGCGCGCCCGTCGCCGCGGAGGTGCTCTTGGCAGGGATGGGAACTATGGATCCCTGCGCAGAATTGCAATGCCCTCCTCTTCCCTCCCTGCTTTTGTTTGGAATACAGGCTGGCTTTGCTCCCTGGGCACCTTAACTTCCCCCCCGCGGCTGTCCCCTGCACTTTGGGGAAGATGCAGCCTTCCTCGCCCCCTTCACCCCTGCGCTGGCCCGTGCCTGGCTGCCTGGAGGATCCAGCTATCTCCTGCTGGGGAAGGGAGGGAAAGCTGGGCTGGCTGGGCAGCCCTCCCGGTGCCCCCGGGTGTGCCAGGCGGGTGCCCTGTCCTGGGCAGAGGTGACCGCAGTGCTCCGCCGGCGCAGCGGTGCCGGGGACCTGCGCTCGGGGCTAATTAGCAGTGCCGCAAAGTTCATCAATAATAGATCTCGTGGCGGCAGCTGATTGCCGGCTCGCGGCGGGTGGGCACGGGGTGGTAAATCAGCCTGATTGATTGTTGACCACTCCAGTTTTTCCAGCAGTAATTTGAAGCAATTAAAACGCCTCCCTCAGAAATTAACAAGGTAAATAGTGCCCCCCGCGGAGCCGCCTGCGGCAGAGGGTCCCAGGAGATCCAGGGCTCCTTGGAGACCCAGGCCAGGCATGGCCAGTGGCCGTCCTTGTAGTCCTGGAGAGCCCTGAAGCAGGGATGCACGCAGGGATGTGCCTGGAGCTCCTGGATGGGCCCCGTGACACGGAACCTGGAGCAGTGCTGTGCACACGTGTTTGCAGGATGTGGAGCAGTGCTGATCTTGGGAAATGGCGTGACTGAGCCTTGGGATTAAATCTTTGACTCCAGGGCTTCTAACCCAGCAGTAAAAATACCTAATATTTAGGTACTGGAAAATACTGGATTTTGCCTTCAATAGGAATTGTGCCCAGCCCTTCTGCTGCGGCTCCTGCTTTAATTGCATAGCCTATTCATCCTGCTGCAGTGGTATAAATAGAGGCTCCTTCACCCATGAAGGGTGATTATCTTTTATGAATGTGAAGGATCTATAACTCTTGAGGTGCAATAGGAAGAAAGTGAGGAGAGACAGGGAGTCACTCTGCATGGACTGGATACTCTGGTTTGTGTATGGGAAATGTTGGCTTTCAACTAAAACCTGGGTTTTCAGAAGTGAGGATGAGGTACAGGTTCATTTCACAGCAAGTGCTGAAGCTTCCCCTGAGACTGGTCACCCCACAGGTCATCCTGGCCTGCTGCTCTTGGGTGATGCTGTGGAGGGATGAGTTGCAAGCACAGGTCAAAGTGTTCAGGTGTATCAGGTGGCTCCACTGGGCATCTGTCTGCCAGCATCAGCAGGCTGGATTGAATCCCCCCTGCTCACTGCTGCTTGCTGTTGCCTGGGTTTGGGTTCTCTTTGTTCCTACAGAGCGCTGGCGGAGGCACCTCCTGCTGCTCTCCTGGGTTTCCCTCAGTGTTGGCTTTGCCATGTGCCCAGTCTTTGGAGCTCTGCGTGTTCTGGCACCCCGAGCAGGGCAGGTTAGGTGAAGTGGGACCTCGCAGCCGTGTCTGCCCATGATAGGTCTGTGACAGGGCACACACGAGTCGGGAGCACTCTGGAATGGGGGCTGTGGGCAGGGGCAGCAGGACGGACGGTGTTTGCTGCAGGGCTCCTTCCTGTGCCCAGGACATGCTCCACAGCCCTGTTCAGGCTGTAGCAGTCAAGAGATTTCTCCCACTAAAGCGCCACAGAGCTCAGCCAGACGGCTGCCAGCAGATCCTTCTGGAAAACTGATGACAGTTTGTCTTTGGGATCGCTGGCGGGTCCCACTGCCGGGGGGCAGGGAGCGTCTGGTCTGTTTTGTGTGGAAAGCCGTGTTTGTTTATCCCCGAGACTTCAGCAATATTTTTGTGGCTGTAAGTGACCACTTTTGTGCTTTGGCAAGCCCCTCTTTACCTGAAGGCATCAACAGTGTTTTGAGTGCTGTTGGGGCTGTGCATGCCAGTGTGTGCTGCTGCTCCTTGGGGCCATGACTGCGGATGATTGAAGTTTTCAGGCATCGAGGTGTGTGACAAATAAGTGAAGCTGGAGAGGTTCCTTGCAATGGCATCAGCCTTGCCTAGCCTAGGGAGGAGAGACCAGGCCTGAAGTGTCAGAAGTCCTGAAACAAACATACTGATGCCCATTAGTAAATGTGCGCTGATTTCCCCTGATTTTACCCAGTGTTTTTTTCTGTTTGGAGAGGGTCACAGGAGGGAAGTCAATCCTGCCCAGTGGAGAGGGCGTTCATGGGATGCCATTTATTTTGAATAATCTACAGAAAGTCAAGGGAAGTTGTATGTTAAGAGTAATTTAATGAATTTAAGCTGTAATGCCCTACCTGTTCCAGTCAGATGCTGAATAGGAAGGAGCGAAGTGCAATTTGTCAGGGCCTTGGTAACGGCTGTGTTGCCATTAAAAGAATACGATCTTACAAAAGAGGTAGGATGCGAAATCCAGCGGAGTAATTAAGCTACTCATCTAATTGAAAGTTCTATGATTTATTGAGCCATAAACCCTAATTCTTTCCACTTACTGACCAGGACCTACGATATATGCTATTGCCTGATGGATTCTCATTTCCAGCTGGGCAATATGCTCCTTAAAAACAGTGTTAAAAATGTCACCAAGGAAGGCATCCTTCATACTAGGCAAGTGATTTAGCCCCATCTGAAGTCTGCAGCACATCAGAGCTATTCCTGCAAAGGACCTCAGGATCCCATAATGGATGTGTGTGCTGGCACCTGTGGGAGCAGAGCTCTTCTGGGCAGGAGGTGGTGGCAGGGGGGTTCAGCAGATGGTTTGTAGAGGTCACAGGGGAGACCAAGGTGCAACCACCTGCTCACACAGCAGTTAGTGAGGTACAAATGCTTCTACTGGTCACCAAAGCCTGGCCCTGTGCTGGTGGGACAAGGGCAGTGTGCTCCTGCAGGGGTGGATGCAGTGCTGGTGATGGGTACTCCTGGTTGTTCATGGGCAGTACTGCCACCCTGGACCAAAGCTGAGCAGCACCAGGAGGGATCAGTTTGCTTTCCTCCCTGTGCCATGCTACAGTCCTTGGCTCCAGAGATCTCTGGTTCTGGAAGCTCCTGCGGTGTCCTGGTCACACGAGCACCAGGAGCCATCGTGGGCTCCCCAGCAATTCCTTGCAGCTCAGCTCCCTTGGAGCAGCCAGGATGTCTCTCTTCAGCACCACCTCTGCCTTTGTCTCTGCTATTTAGATTCTTTGGCCTTGCTCTGTCTTTCCCTGGGGTCACCCATGCCTCTGCGGCTCCCGGATCCTCCAGTAGGCTCATGGTGATTGATGTCTCAGGATATTTCCAGCCTCCAAATATTTTTAGCTTGGGGGTTTCCTGGGCTGGATAAAAGTGTGTGCCTGGAATTGTAACGATAGATGATGTTCTTTAGATGGGTGGATGTGGAAGTTGTTTCTCATCACCTTTGTGTGAAAACACACCTGTGGGTGTTGGATTCCAGATATTGCTGACACAGGGAATGGGAGAAAATGGGAACAGAGGAGGATTAAAGCAGTTGAGAGTTCAGTGATGATTTGCAGTATCTTTCCCTCAGCCTTTCATCTAGACAGAAGCCTCTGGAGTTCTGTGCTCCTGATCATAAATGCAATGAACTCTTGAAACCTCACAGCATCCCCGGTCTCCCTGGTTAATGCAGGGCTGCTGCAAGGTGGCTCGTTGTATTATTTTTTTCCTGTCAATTAGGTATTTCTTAGGCCATCTTTTCTTTAACCTGTACCGATTGCCTTAATTGACTTCCGCCTTAATTGGTAACAAATCATTTCCACTGAGCCCTTGTAGTTTCTCTATGTCAATTGGTTCAGCCTTCCCCTGGGAGCGTGTGTGAGCTGCTGAGCAGGGCTGCAGGAGCTGGGCAGGAGGTGCTTGTTCCTGTCCCAGCCATGTCTGCCCCATCACCTGTGACTTCCCCAGCTGTGTGACTGCCCAGGGTCACACTGGTGTCCAGAGCCATTACCTGGTGGTCTCTGGCTGGTGCCACAGAGGTGACTGAGTTCACCCTTGTCACTGTTTTCCCCAGATGCTGCAGTTGCACCTAGAGCAGGGCAACTTGAAATCATGAGAGGCAGAAGGTAGTGCAGCATATGACAAAGTTGGGGGTGGAATCCCGACACACACTCTAAATCAAAGGAAAAGGACCTTGGAAAAACACCCCTCCCTTTGACATTCTTGCAGGGGGTTTAATTAGCTGTAACTGGAATATTATTTGATCTGTGTTGTTGAAAATCGTGGTTTGTTTTCCTTTGCTTGCATACGAATATACTTACATCTCTTTTTGCTAGTTGTTGCTCTGAAAGCTGCAGCTGACCTCCCAGAACACCCAGACACAAAACCTTGGCTGCCCATAGGCAAGTGGAAAGATCCTTTGTTCCTGAGAGAGACCTTGCATGGGTGTGATGAACAGGAGAGTTGGGTTGTAAGGTAATGGACACGTCTGTCCCCAGCAGCCAGCCTGCTCTGTAGCAGATGTGTCCCCATGGAGCAGCTCATCCCTTTGGGATGCTCTCTCACGATGGTCAAGCACAAGGATCTCGCCTCATGGAACTGTGCAATGCCCTTCTGGTGGGTGAGAGAAAACACATGTTGCCTTTTCCAAAGACGATGAAGTCCCTGGCCCAACAGCAGTCCCTGGGAGAGCTCCCTTGGTGTCCGCAGAGGTTGGGTTCAGCTGGGAAGCGCCCAGCCCTGTCCCCTCGGTGTGTCTGGAGAATGAGCCGCAGGGCAGAGCACTGCAGGCAGGGCACTGCAGGCAGTGCATGAGCTGTCTGTGAGGCCGGGGTTACCTGGTGCCCTGGCTGAGCAGCCACTTCCTCATTTATCCCGTTTCTGAAGCAATCACACCCGAGCAGCGTGCCCACACTGGCTGGCGCTGGCGGCGTTTCCGCGGTGCTGGGGCGTATGGTGCCGCTCGCGTTCCCAGCGCCCGTGCAGGATTAGTCACGCTCCTCCAGTGCTGCCAGGCGTGTTCCGGCGGGACGAGGATCTCCCCTCCCGGCCCCAGAACTCCTCCCTTGGCTGGGGTTGAGGGAGCTCATGGGATGGCTGCTCCAGGTGCCTGGTGGGTCAGGAGCTGCCAGATTCCCTCCTGCCCTGTGGATGCAGGCAGCTGTGGTCCCTGACTCATGGGTGTGGGGTGAGTGTGTGCTCTGCTGAGCAGAGTGCTCCCCTGGGGAGAAACACTGTGCTGTGACCACCCTGACCCCTGGGAGGGCTTCTGTGCACTGGGGTGGGCTCCGGGATCTGGGCTCTGAGCTGGAAACCTGGAAAACATGGGGCTTTTTCTCTCCCTGTGTCGAAGTATGTTACCCTGTCATTGCTCTAGACCAGATCCCCGCATCCACTCCTGCCCGGCCCTGATCACCCAACTCCATGTCTTCTAAGAGAGCCTGGAGAAGGATGGTCCTGAGTCCTCCAAGGTGCAGCCTCCTGTTTCCCACCCAAGAGGCTGGCCGGGCAGCAGGGTCCTCTGAGCAGCTCTTGGGCTACCAAGGGTCTGGAGATGTAATTCCAGCTGTAGTGGTGGTGACAGACTTGGGACTTGCAGGTGAAAGTCGAGTCCTCAACTCCTCTTGCAGCGAATCCTCAACTCCTCCAGGGTCATCCATACCTCATAGGCAGAACAGAATCATTTGAAGGGAGCTTGCTGCCACGACAAGAAATGTCCAATTTCACTGGACATTTCCGAAAACACCTTCCATCTTGTGGAGCTGTCTGCCTCCAAAGCCAGTGAAATTTCTCTTATGTGTTGTCTAGATTGCTGCCAATGCATCCAGTTTCCTTGGAAAATGCTTTGAAAAGGAGTCAGGAAGGACCACCCTGATTAGAGAGGCAGCCCTTGACTCCCTTTCCATGAGCTCTGCTCCGGCACTCTGGCACTCCTGACAAAGCATGGATATCCTTTGGAGGGGAAGGGAGGTCTCTCCTCCCCATCACAGGGATGACTCGTGGTATCAAAATAGCTGGCAATAGAAAGGTTTGTGAAAACAATCCTTGCAAAGCATTTTCTCTGCCGCAGCTGGAGCAGTCCCAGCAGGAGCCTCGCCTCTCAGGAGTCACAGGCAGGGGCAGGGGCCAGATTGGAAGCTGTGTTCTCAGCCAGCAATAATACAGATGGAAATGCCAGGAGCAGCTTTGCAGTCCTGCTGCCATGAGGTGTGATGGAGAGTCCAGAAAGATGAATAATCACCTCTGAAAGGACTGCAGGGGTGAAATGGGGGAGATGCAACCCCTAAGAATGCCCTGTGGTTCTGCTGGGGTGTCCTGCCTTGCCCAGAGTGTATGGCAGGGTTTGGGGGACTGTGAGCTTGGGAACCTTTGAAGGGATCTGCAATTAGCAGAGGTGACAAATGAGCTTTCTGCTGGGTGCCGAATCACTGAATCACCACTCTGTGACCCCTGGTGATGGCCCTGTATTGCATCCTGCATGTCCTTTCCAAAGCTGAAGACAAAAGCTGGCACCATTCTATTTGCTGGACAATTGCTGTGTGTGCTCTTAAAGAGCTTTCCTGCTTCAGCAGCACTTTAAATCCAAGAGAGAATCTGAGTTTGACTTGGCCGAACGACAAAGGCCATTTCCTTTCTGATTAGCCCGGTTGTCGCTTGGCTTTCCTCCCCTTCCATCCATATCTGCTCATGGAAGTCTCTGTCTGAGGACATTTGGGGGGTTTGCAGCTTGCAGAAATGTGGTGGATGAAGTACATAATCTGGGCTGTAATTAATGTTCGTTGTCATCATCTTGTAAGTATCTGCAAGCGTCTTGCTAAGTTCAAAGACCTGCCATATTTGCCTTCAGGTGGTGGGAAGTGCTCTCCAAGAGTTCCCCAAGGACAGGGGCCTTCAGCTGCAGCTGCTGAGGACTGGGGTGGGCAGTGGATGCAGATGGGGATTTGGAACTGCCCTTGGCCAAATCCTCGGGGCTCTGCCTGGCTCCTGAGAACAGCCCAAGGGGGGCAGGAAATGTCCTGTTCCTTGTGTGCAGCGGGCACTGGGCTGGGGGGTCTCGTGGCCTTGGGCTCTGGCTGTAGTGAGGACAGCCAGATGGCTCCGGGGCACAGGCCAAACCCAACCTCTCCTTGTGCGGGTCCTGCGGCTCCTCTGTGCCCATGGCTCCTCTGTGCCCACAGCCCCTCTGGCACAGTGGGCACCGTGATGCTCCCTGCCCTGCCTTTGGCACCCTGCATAATCTGTGTGGCCCCAAGGTGTGAGCTGAGGCCGTGGGAGAGTCTGGGAACAGGAACTGGTGCAGATGGTGGGGCTTGATTGGGGTCACACTTGCTCTTAGCTTCCCTTTAAACCAAGACACTGTGAAGAGCTGCTGGTGCAGACCAGTGGACCAGTGGGAAATGGCCATTTGGGCTTGTGGGACTTTGTCTGCCACAGCACAGCCTGGCTGGTGCTTGAGCACCAGGGCAGAGTGCTTGGCAAGTGGAGGCCTGGGAGGGAAGAGAAATAATTGATATGAAAAGCTGGAAGGATGCATGCACTGAGCAAACCCTCTGCTTTACTCTTTTGTTTTTTCCTTTTTTGAACATTATCCTGCTGATGGATGAAAGGGCAGGCATGGAAACCTCCCCCAGCCTGGGGAGATCTGCTGCTTCAGTGCAGGATTTCAGTTTTCTAAAGCTGCAGTGATTCTTGTCTTAGGGAGCTAAATAGGGATTCAGGAGTTGAGGTGGGGAAAGTCTTGGAAGGCTAGGGACCAAACCCTCGATGAAATGTTGAGTTTTTCCTCATCCTTATGCCCCAGAAGAAGCTTCCCTGGGAGAGATTTCACCTACCAGCAGACTCAACGTGTGTGTACTTACAGCTCCTTCCCTGCCTAAATACAGGGAGTACAATCCAGGCCCCTGTGCTGTGGTCTGGGGATGGTGCCAGGAGCAGGATGGTGGAAGCTGCTGATGGTATGGAAGCCTGGGAGAAACAATTTGTGATAAGGCAAGTCCTGACCTGAACTTGTGCCCAGTGGTTTTCAGTGAGAAGGGAGCAAACCTACTCGGTGGTGTGAGAAACCTTGTCAAACTTCCTTGTTTAGTTTTCCCACAGCCCTGTGCTTCCTGCTTGCCCTGGTGCTGGAAGTACTGAGATAGCATCAGGGGGGCTGTGCTGGTGGGATCTCTGTCCAGGCAGGAGCAGGATGTGCCAGCCATCCCCTGGGACAGCCCTGCGAGCATGGGAAGGGCTTGGGAGGCTGCTCCGGAGCAAGGGAGGCTGCCCACTCCCTAGGGTTGTGTTCAGGATCAGATCCTGGCTGTATGATGAACCTGAGTGAATGGCACAGGATACCTGGGGGGAAGGACTGCTGCCCTGGTTACAGGAATTAATTTTCACAGTGATGGTCCCTGCCCAGCGGGAGGGTGTGTGGTGCCTCCACAGACTGAGATTATTGGAGGGGGAAAAGGGTGGGACAGAGCCTGGCTCTTCCTCCCCCTCCACAGGTCATGGGCTGTAAATTGGCGCAGCCTTTCTGGGCATAAGGAAAAATACCAGTCGCCTGCCAAGGAAAACAATAGGTCTTTCCACTGTTGAGCCACGTCCAGACAGTCTGGGCCTGTGTCCAGCCCCGCACTGGCGCTCAGCTTGGCCTCCTCTCGCCAGAGCTTTAATGGGAAGGAAAGGAGAAGCAGCGGAGAGTAATGAAACAGAGGAATGTCTGTGACATTTTTCTAAAAAGGAAAAATGTGGAGTTTCCAGTCAAACTGAAAGACTTATTGGGTTCGCTGGGAGGCTAAGTCCAGCTCCTTAGGACAAACTGCTAGATAAGGAAAACAATTTAGTTCCAAGTAATATTCACTTCAGGATGGCCTAGACTCTGCCAGAGTCTGTTTTGACTGCACCGTGCTCATTGATTTTTTTTCTTCCCAGCTCTTCAGCGAATGTGGCCCTGCCGGTCCACTCTGGAGAGCCGGGATGGTGGCTGTGCCCTGCACTGTGGTCACTGGCACAGGATCCCACAAAATCCGCCTCAGCCAGCCCATACCATCTGCCAGAATCATCAGCTGCGCAAAGGTTATGCTGAGCACCACGGGCCAGCAGAAGTGACTGAGAGGCACTAGGGGTCCAGGTGCTGCCTGAGGGAGGGCAGGGGAATGAGCTGATGTTGCACTGAGGGCCAGGAAGGTTTCTGCTGCTCAGGGCCTGCTGCCTTTGGCACAGGGTCCCCTGAGAGTCCTGTGTCTGCTGCAGTGGCACAGCATCTCCAGCACACTGCCTGCTGTTTGCCCAGCACTTGCCCACTCTCCTGGACTCGGTGTTCCTGAGGCATCTGACAATTCCTGACAATTGACATCTGAAAATTCCAGCAGCCATTGCGTCTGCTGCCCAAAAGCTTGTGAACACTATTGATCCCCAAATGATTGACTAATAATTGGAATTTCATGGCACACCCACAGGGTTTGCGCAGGGTTCACTGTGCTGATGTGTATTTCATTTGGGGTCTGGCTGCTGGCAGGTTCTCCCTGCAGTTTCCTGGGGCTGGAGTGGGGTACACAGAGTGACTGAGTGTGCTGGGGAGATTCCGTCTGCTCTGGAAGTAGAGGGCAGCCCAGGAGCAGCAACTCGGTACTTCCTTGCAGGAACAAGCAGTTAATTACAGCAATGGCCAGACATCTTGCACACTTTCCCTTGCTGATCTGGCAGTGCTGTGTGGAGCAGGGACAGGCAGCTCCTGCTGGGAGAAAACATATGAAGAGTCCAGTATGATCAAGTTTTGGGCCCGGTTAGGAAGCGTAGCACAGTTGGTGCTGTGTATTTCAATTTTTTTGAAGATGTTTGACATTTTGCCCAGAGAACCTGTAGCTAATAGCACATATTATGTGGATTAAAAATTGGCTTAATGACAGATCTCAAAGTCTGGTCAGTAATGGCAGTTTCGCTCCCTGTGGTGTTCCCAAGGAACATTCTGACATGATTTAACGTGTGATTTAACAACAGTGATGATAAAAACCTTTGCTGGTAGTACCTGCAGATGACACGGAGATGGGCGGTGTCAGCAGTGAGGGCAGAGCTGTGACTCTCCTGGTTCAATGGTCACAAACCAATGTGATGCATCACCACAGAGCTAAGTTCAAGGTAACCCCCCAGAAATGAGGTGAGATCCCCAGTTCCTGTGGAGGGGATGCTCCCACAAAGCTCTGAGCCAGCAGCAGGTGTGGGGGCATGTCAGCTAACACCAGGACTCTGGGGGTTTGGTGTAAACCTCCCCCCAACTTGCTGTTGTTGCTCCCTGTCTTGGGAGCAACATCATGGATTCGTACAGTTTTTAGATGAAGTTTCCCAACATGGGGCTGAATTTGGGATTTTATTCCTCAACAAACCCGTGTTAACTCCTCTGCCTGTCCGGACTGGTGTAATTCCTAGCTTTCCCCAAGCCTGGACCATGTTTGTGGGTGAAACAGTCACCGTTTGTGTTTCTCTGTGTGCTCCCCCTGTGCCCCTCGGATGGAGAAGAGGGTCTGCAGCCAGATTCCAGCCTCCATCTGAGCTGTGCCTTGTTGCTTGCAGCAGAGTGGAGCGAGGCTAGCTTCAGCTGGAGGGACAGAGAGGAAAATCCAAGCATGACAATACTCCCTCTGAGGACAATTACTCTCAACAGGCAACAGCCACAGCATGAATTCTGGCACCTTGAACCTTGCTCTTCCTCCCTGGGTTGCTTGGAGGGTTTGTCTGATGCAGAAAGTGAACTCCCTTGCTGGAAGCCCATGTAGCCTCAGCGATAGCTACAGGGATCTCATCAAGAAGGAATTTCTTGGCAGGGGATAGGACCTGTCTGCCATATGGTTTCCATGTTTGGAGCAGAAGGTGATCTGTGGAAATGGAAGAAAAAAAACCCTGAACTTCTGTGGCTGATTTTCACTAGAGACTAATTGTTGAGTGCAGCTTCATAGAGGGACCAGGGACAGGGCTGACCTTCAGCTCCAGCAGCTCCCAAGGCATTTCTTGCAGTAATGCCTCAGGACCTCTTCTACAGAGCATGCTTACTGTCAGGAGACTTTAGATTTGACAGCTCCAATATCTTCTTGAAGGGCTAAGACAATAAAAAATAAGACAATAAAACGTAAAACTCTCCAGAGCGTAAAATGTACAAATGATGGTCACGTCCTGCTGGGCTCCAGCTTCCCACTGTCCCCCTGGCCTGCACTGGCTGCAGGAGATGCTGCTCCATCGGCAGTTGTTCAAAGGGAGAGCCTTGGCTGGTGTTGGGAGATGTCGACTTTGGGGCTGCATCTCTGTAGAACCTGTTTACCCTTAGTGCAAGGAAAGCTGGGAACAGCCTGTTGTGAGGGGATGCCTTGTAAGTGGACTCATTTGCCACCTCTGCTTTTCTGGCATCTTGTTCTTCAGCCTGAGGAGGTGGAACATGTGCTGTGACCTTATTAGAGGGTTTTTGCACTCTCCCACCTTTCTCCTAAACCTGGTGCTAAGCCAGTGGAGTACATTCCTGGGGGCATAATCTCTGACTGTCTAACTGGATAGATGGACAAATCTGATCTGCCTCCTGTAATGGTTTGTCTCAGAGAAATGCTTGCTTACTTAAAATCTGAGCCAGGAGCGTGAAGCTTATGTCCTGAAAGTGCTGGAAGCATGGGAATGGCTCAGCCAGAATGCCAGGAGTGCTCTGCCACAGAAACATGAATTTGTCCCTTGTGGAGGGGGCAGTAAGAGCTCCCCAAGGGAGGGCACAGGCACTGTGGGGAGCCATGGCCTGGAGCTGAGGGTGAGAACCTGCTGTGCCACTTGTGTACACATGGGGAGAGATGTGAGACTGAGTCTGAGGGCTTGGGCTCAGCAAGGCGCTCCTCTGCCTGGCTAAGAATTCATCCTGCTCTGCGAGGGCCTGGATCGCACAGCGCAGCTTCCAACTGGCAGCAACAAAGCAGGATAAATGGCTGAGCAGACGCAGAAGAAAAGTCTCTCTGTGCCTGACACACAAAGACACTCACTGCTCTTGAACAAATATTTAGGCCATTTCTGTTGCCAAAATCATCACAAGGACACATGCTTGCAGCAGAGCTGTGACCCTCAGCGTCCTCAGACCTGCAGCCCTCGGAAGGCGGCTCAGAGCCTCGCCAGGGCACCAGCTGAGCCGTGTGCCCAGTGGGGAAGGAACATGGAGCCCTGGGCAGGAGCCCTAGTGCTGGAAAATGGGGTATTGTGGGTAAGATTTTATGTGGGAGCCTGGGCCTGGCAGGTGTTGCTCTCTGTTGCCTGTGCTCACGGGGATGGTCGGAATGCTGCTGCCACAGCGGTGTCACCATTCCCCCATGCAGGGCCACAGGCTGTCCCTGCTGAGCCAATGTCCGTGGCAGGAGCCAGCGATCCCTTGCGTGGGGTGGCTGCTCAGAGCCTTGGAAAGTGCTCTTGTACCTTATCACCCTGCTGCCTCCCCATCCCCAGTAAGGAGCAGTGGGTGCTTGTGCTGTCTATTCCCAGTGTGCCACAGGCTGGTGACAGCTGATCTCCCTGTGCCCTTTGTATGAGTCACCACTTGGTTGGGAAGTTCTTGCTTGTTCTCATCTCATCAACAGGAGGTTGTGCCCTGGCATGTTGCTGCTGTCTTATGGGGTACCTGCCTGGAATCTGGGGTGAAGCGATGCTGGAGCTGGGAGCTGCCAAACTTTCTGTGAGAGGAGGGGACCTACCCTGTCCTTCCTGTGGGCCAGGTGACAACCAAAGTGGCACCATGTGGCTGTCCTTAAATGTCTTGCCTCCATTCTGATGGAAATGTTGCTAATCAGCAATGACTAAGGAGAGCCAAGGAAAGAGCAGTTGGTGTATTTGAATTCTTTTGACATCTTTGCAGTGTTTCTGTAAAGGCATGGAGTGTTTTAAAACATGAAATGTAACATCAAAACAGTAAAAGTAGATCAGAATGTTCTGTCTTGCGTTTCAAACAATGCCCTAGAAATTTCCAACTCTTTCCTGTTTGTCCCACTCTTGCTGGACTCCTCTGGTTGCCATCCTTCTGCTGTTTATGATGGCAAAGCTATTTGATTTTTCCTACTCACCGGCATCGATCTGGAGGCATTTAGCATATTTTGCTAAAATAGTCTCTCCAAAAGTTTCCTAGTGCGCTCAGGCAAAGTGGAAACATTCTGGTTCCTTCTATGGGTTGGGCTGCTCTGTCCTGTTGGAGGCAGGAGCCCTCCCACCGTCCCCCAGTGCAGGGCAGGCAGAGCCTGCCCGGGCTCGTCCCAGGAGGAGCGCTGGGCTCCAGCCAGAGCTCAGCTCCAGTAGTTCCAGCCGGGGACCCAGAACCTCTCCTGACTCGAGGTCAGACAAAAACAGAGCTCCCTCCTCCTGCTCTAGTTCTGGCAGGCAAATTCCATCACTGCACAAATATTTTGGCAATCAGCAACAATGGAAAAGGAAACGCAGAACCGTCCAGTCCGTCAGGAATTCTGCAAACTCGGACAGAGCGAGCAGGGCGAGTGGCCCTCAGCAGTGGCTCTCCTGTGGCCACCAGCCCCAGTCCAGCTGCTGGTCCTGGGCATTTGTGGCCTGAGCGTGTGATTTGTGCCCGTGGGCCGCGCGGATGGAAGCAGTTTGTGCTCTCTGTGGTTGCAGCAGTGTGGGGTGGTGTGTGTGTATTTTGGTATCTATAAACAAAGCAGCTCAGGAATGCCTTGATACCAAAGGTTGTTTTTGGCTTTGGATCAAATACTCAGTGTCTAGTTTTTTGCTTTCTCTTTTTCTTTTTTTTTTTTTTTTCCTTTTTTAAAAAAAGAAAAAGTTCAGCTGCTGAAAGTGAGGAAAAGGAGCTTCTCACTCATGTGATTCTCATGTGAGTTTAAAGCGATGATTACCAGGTCTTCGGAAGCAGTGGATCTCTCAGCTCGAGGTCAGGGGCAGCTGAACTCCAGGTGGGGGCTCCTCTGACCAGAGTCCCTGAGGACAGGAGGGCTCCCTGTGGGCACCCAGCCCAGCAGTGGGAGAAGAGGGGATCCTCATGGCGGGTCTGAAGCCAGGAGGGTTTCAGAGTGAAGCCTCCGGGCTGGGGACTGATGGGTGCATTCCTGCAGCCTATCCACCGCCAGCTGAGCTGCTGTGGGGGCACTGTGCTGTCGGTGCTATTCCCCCATCCCACCAGGTCTTGGTGAAAGTGAGGCTTCTCCCACTGGGGCCGGCTGGAGCTGGGGGCCAGGGTGCCACCCTTGCCCTGGGCACTGCTGCGTTCCAGCCGGTGGCATCCCGGGTGGTGCTGGGGCTGTCTCTTGAAATGGATGTTGTGACACCAGACAATAATATCCATTTCCCTGGTTTGAGGAGCTGGATTCTTGTGTTTCATGCTATTTTGGTATTCGTTTCAGTTTTTATCATTTTAAGGTTCATGCGTTTCTAATTGTCATGAATACCATGCTAAAATTAATAGTTCTATGGTTGGTTTATTACATTTAGTAAAATTATGGGCATGTAATGTTTGCCAAGAAAAGACGCAGCAGAGACTTTAATCATGTAAAGATGATAATTTAGTTGTTACACTTGTTGAAATGATGGGATTAATTTTTTAAAAGTTTGCAAACTAGACAAGAAATGTAAAACATTAATTTAGTCAGACAACCCAGCTAGTGAATGAGTGGTCCCCCCAGGCTGGGGAGGAATGCTGCCATCACGGCAGGGGAAGGGGCACTGGACAGTTTTATAGTTATGGAACTTATTATTCAGGCCAGACACTCTGACTTTCTTTGATGAACTTGGAAAACTTCAAAACTGCAGCATTCTCCATGTCTCACTCCTGCCCGCACTGTTTCTAGGGATGAGCTCGTATGTTCTGCACAGAGAACAAAATATAATTCACAAATCAAAAGCTCTGCATCTGGAGGGAATGCTTTGGTAACAAAAGGAGCCAGCTGATGCTCCAACCCCAGCCCTTTGCCCCAGGCTTGTGCCTGTGGCCCATGGGGAGGCGTGTGTTGGGGGTCACTGCTTTCCCTGGAGGTCAGGCAGGACACAGGAACACTGCTGTGACAGGGTGAAGCTTCACACCTCTGAGATACCCCGCTGAAGTGCTGCCCTGGAATATACCCCACAGCCTCCCTTTCCATTTGATTTTCCTCTCCTGCCTACCTACCCTTCTGGGCTAGGAGTGGGCATGGGGAGCCTTGCACAGGGTCCTGCACGGAGCTTAAAGCTTGATCCTGGAGGTCTTTTCCAGCTTTAATGATTCCATGATTCTGGCTGCACTCAGGCTTTTCTGTCCTCCCCAGGGTACAGGTACTGCTGTGCACGTGCTGTGGGAATCTGGCCACAACTTTAGCCTGAGTTCTTCAGAACATTTTGTGGCAGATTGTCAGGAGAGGAGAGAAAAATGTAAAATAAGTCTTGTTTACTATAGATGATGATATGGCAAAGTAACTCAACAGCCAGTTTGCAGAAGTTTATGACAGTAATCATGACTATGTTTTATAAGTGTATAGCAATGTGAGTGGACTCAATTCTGGCTGAATTTAAATAATATGCCTTTGTGCAGCAAAGTCTAAATCAAATGGCTGTAATTTATGCTGAAATGTGCTACAGGATGCATTTAGTCACAAGTATGTGCTGATTGTAGCATTGTGCCTGATTTATGGCATTTTACTTTTTCAGATGAAAATCCCTACCAAAAATAATATTTAGAGACTCCTTTTATTTACCGAGCCCAGCAGCTTTCAGTGGCACTGCAGCAGAGGATCGCTTATCTTCCTCCTCTGGTTCCCAGCAGCCGGCCTGGAGCTGAGGGCTGGATGTGGCTCCTGGTTTATGGACCAGGAGAAGTGATGAAGGCTCAGTGGGAGCAGCTTGGAGATTGCATCCCCATCCGGCTTTGATGCAATAAGCGTCCATCACATTCAGAGCCTGGCTAAGATTAGTAAGAGTGAAGTTAATTAAACCATTCCCTCTCCATCTCTGGGGCGTCAGTGAGCCATGGCGGGTGTCAAAAATAGGTCAGGGAGAGCGGGACGGACTTCATTCCTCCTCCTTCTTCTTCATCCCTGTGCTTTGGTTGGTCCACGTGGATGTGGAAGGCACGAAGGGGTGCGTTTGGAGCACGGAGCTGAAGGATTCACGTCTGCGAGCTCTTTGCTGACACGCAAGGGGCTGAGATCCGATCGCCTCTGACATTTGCCGACTTCCCGGGCAGCGGGCCGGCCGGCGAGCCCGCGGGACCAACGCGCGGCTCCCGCAGCTTTCAGGTCTCATTAAACTGCACCCTTCACGACTCCTGCCTCAGGGCCAGGGCTGGTCCTAGGCACAGGGTCATGCCCCCTCCTCTGCCCTGGGCTGTTGCCGTGCGTGGCTCGAGGTCTCGCAGCAGTGCCAGCCCCAGGGTTGCTGAGCCCTGTGGGTGCTCCAGCAGCCGGCACTGCTGGGGCTGGGCACAGGGTGCCTCGGTGTGTGCCCAGCCCTGTGCCAGCTCCCAGCAGTGCTGGGATGTGAAGAGGTCCCAGCATGCAAGGGAAAACCGAAAAAAGGAAGGTTCCAGCTGGAGATCCCTGTGCGGGGCTTGCACAGAGCCAGTGCTGGGCGAGCACCCGGTGCATCCAGACATGGGGCCCGGGTCCCTCCACTGCTGAGGGGTCAAGGGCTAATCCATCAACAGTGACAGCCCCGTGTGTGACCCTCTCCTCACGTCCAGCACTGGGGGCACAGGCAGTGGGTAAAGCTTGGACGGGCTTCTGCGGCTTTCTGAGGCCTGTGGCCTGAGTGGCATCCCTTCAGCAGCTGTACTGCTTGGAGTATTTTATATTGTGTGCAACACCGTCCCCAGTACAGTCAAGCTAAGAAGTTTATCATCACTCAGTTTATCATCACCACTGAAGGTGAGAGGCAGCCCCTGAGCACACTTTGCTTTGGTTTTTTCGAAGTCACAGAAGAGGATTCTTGTCATCAGGCAAGTGGGAAGGTTTGGGTGATCCTGGCCTTGCAGAATTACCTCAAGAAAGTGTCAAATCTCTGGCTCTGCGAGAAAAATATGTAATTCAGAGGCAAAAAGAGAGATTTATTTAAGGCATTTGAAATCCCTAAATGAATCATTTCATCTCATAATAGGTCCCAAACCATCCTAGAAGTGAGCACATCCATTCGAAGAGTCAGGATCCACAGTATTCCATCCTACGTTAAAACTACTTGTGCTGAAAATTTATCAGTGATTTATTCTGCAGAGTTACTCCATTTGTAACTCTCCTTCCTGAACGTTTCAGCACCATTGTGTTTGATGATAAGAACTTGTTGTAGCAACCTCTGTCCCTAAACACTTGGAAACTCTTGTTTAAATAAACATGCAACTCGTGAGCAACATGCAGCTCCAATGTGTATCTTATTAAAAGCTGGCAGGAGTGGAGCCTCCTGGATTTCTTGCCAGTGTTTGGAATACAGTAGCATTTTTACTCCATAGTAATAAATTTCTGTAGAATGAAGGGCCATAATATTTGCTGTTTTGGGGGGAAACTCTGTTTAGATAGGTGGAGTGATGGAAAATATTCCTAATAACTAGGAAACAAAACGAAGCAGGTAAATATTTAGGTTGTTAACGTTGCCTCTGCCTTTCCCAGGGCTACAGAAGGAGGGAAGGAGACAATTCCCAGCTCTTCCAAGGAGAGGCCTTGTGGCAAGTCATTCAAAGAGAATTGATTTGAAACTTGCTCAAAACCAGACTGAGAATTTCCTCTCGCCCATCCCCATCCACCCCTTGCCCTTCCCCATCTGCCCCTTCAGCTTGTGCTGCCTCACTCCAACCCAACTTCCTTATGGGAAGAACTTTTCCTGCTGTCTTTAAGTTAGTGTTTTCTAATTAGTTCACTATTAATTAAGGGGTTTTGATGTTATGATGTGAAAAGTAGCTGGCAAACCAGACTGTCGTTATCCAGAATTTGCGGAATTAAACTCAGAATTCCAAAATAACTTCTTCATTAATAATTCTGATTTTCCAGACATTACACAGAAACACAGTCGATTAGCAGAAGTGTGATGTGTTCTCATTCATAGTATCCCTAATTAGCAGTAATTTAGTTATTAACTCTGGTGCATATGAGCAGGGACAGAGCTGAGGAGCATTGACTTGTTTTTGCACAGGAACATTTTGCCACTGCTTTTAGGTCTCCTGCCTTGGGGAAGCTTTGTCTGCCCAGCCCCCGTGTTTGCTGCCCTCCCTCTCCTTGTGCAGGGTCAGAGGACAAGCTGAGGGGCCAGAGGAGATCCCCCATGGTCCCCCCATAGCTCCCCAGTGCAGCTGGGAAGCACCAGGCACGGCTGGTGCTGAGGATTACCTGCTTCATTCAAAACTCAGCGAGAGTTCAAGTGGGCAGGAAGCTGGCCCTCTGCCTGGGAGAATTTGTCACAAGATTAAGGAATTAATGAGAAAATACAATATATTAAAGTATGAGAGATTTTGCTAACCTCTTACCTTGTCTTTGCTTAATTGCCTTTAAAAATCATGGCATACAATGAATTATCATTGATTTTTCTCAATACCTTTTATTTCTGAAGAAACCTGATAAGTGGCAGTGAGAGGTGATGGTTCAAAGGGACCCAGGAGATAGATGAGGTGGGCAGGATCACAGAGATCCCCCCCAGGGGCCCAGACTCCCTTGGTGACAGTGTGTGGCAGAGCATTGTGGCTCCTCTTCCTGCCCAGGTGCTTGGCTGGAGCTGCATGGGGAAGACGGTGCTGGGAGCAGGGATGCTGCTCACCCTGTAGGTGTGTGTCTCCTCCTTTGGCTGGTGCAAGGAGCCAGGCACCCGTCTCTCCAGGGCAGGGACTTCTGTTTAAAGCACGACGCCTCAGCTTTATTTTTTTATCCTAAATCTGATATTTTGACCAATGTAGTTTCTCTGCGAGCCAGCGTAGGACTGAGCTGCAAGCTCTGTTACCTCTCACAACCACGTGTTCCATGTGCCTGCACAGCCACATCCCCCACAGACAGGATGGGGACCTTCTCCAAGCACTGTGGCTTGGCACTGTCCCCTCGGTGGGATTTGGGCTTATCGACCCAGGAATGAACACCACTGCCATGGCAATGCAGCTCTCGTCCTGGGGGTTTTCAGCCTTCATTGCAAAGGAGTCCTGTCAAAACTTCAAGCAGAGACATGGGATTTGTATCAGGAACGGAGACAGAAAAGCCCTCAGGTCTGTTCTCCTACTTACCAGAGGCCAGATGAGCGTGAGGATCCCTCTGGCCTGAAATGTATGATCTGTTATTAGAAAACACCTGGCAGTCTGACTGGCAATGCTGGGAAGGGACAAGGGACACGGGTAGGAAGGTTCTGAACTGAAGCTCTGTTCCCAGGGCCAGCCGTGCACAGGGGTAGCCCCAGGCAAAGAGTGACCTCAGAGCTAACAAACCTTGCAGACAACAGCACATGCTCTGTCCAGAGCGTGGCTTTCCAGGCAAGGATTGGCTCACATCTTAGCTTCCAGGCAGCAGGAATTTGTAGCTGCTTTCCTTTGCATGACACGCCTGGACAGTGTCCAGGTGGGACCGCCCTCCCCAGGGGAAGCAGCATCCTTGGAGTCTGCCTGCTGTGCAGTACAGTTGCCCTCCAAGCCAGAGCCTCAGCCTCCTGCCAGCCACTCATGGGGGCTGCTTGGGAAGCCTCAGCCTTAATGGGATCATTTTCTTGCAAGCTGTTTTGGGAGGCTCACCCAGGCAGTTGTATTTCTGTGCAGCATCTGCCAAGGTTCTGCACCTCAGTGAGCTTCAGGCAGGACCATTGAGAGTTTCAATAATGCTTTATTCAGAGAAAGATTAAGATAACTTCCTTCCCTCTGTTCTGCGGATATGATGTAATTTGGACATGTCTGTGGAAGTTGGAATGAAGGAATTGTCTTGTGTGCATGATGAATATTCTAATTGAGAATAATATTCAATAAAGACCAAGACAGGTGCTTTCTCCTTCCTGGGATTCCTAATTGCTGATGTGTGACTGCAATTTGTATGTCCTCTTAAACTTCTTTCCAGTGGTTTCCCAGATTTATTACTGTTCCATATTACCGAACACAAAGAATTTAAATTAGCCTTTGCCTTGGTATTTGATATAAGGTGGATTTGCTGCCCACATGCAAATTTCACATGTATAGAAGGTACCAATCAGGGGGCAACCTAAATTTTACCCTGACTTTGGCAATGCCTGGGCCCCCTGCACCTGGGTTGTTTGAAGCTGTCCTGATGTAGTGACTGCTCCTGAGGCCTTTCTGCTGTTGTCAAATCATTTGATAGTTGCAGAAATCCTTCCATGGTCGCCAGCCTCAGTTCCCAGAGGCAAGTCAAAGTATTTTGGGGTGGAGCATGGAGATCAGGGGTCTGCTGACTTCAGGTGCTGGAGAGGAGATAGACCCCTTTTCAATGTCCATGTAACTTGGAAGTTAAAACCCAACAACCTGTCCTGGGCATATTTGTCATAGTACTGGAAATAGCTGGAGAATGCCAGTTGATCTTAGCAGCCTGGGTTTTGTCTCCTGTGACTGTTTCCCTCAGCTTTTCATCCCTTCCTGCCAATCTCTGCTTGTTGGGAAATGTCACCATGAAAGGACAGCAGAGAGGGAGATGGAAATGACCCTGTCCCGTTTGTCCTACTTGTGGCTCATCCCATCAGACAGCCCTGGGGCCCTTCTCCACTCTGCTCCTTTCTTGAGCTGTATAACACCATGGATTGGAGCTTTTCCTGTTTTCCTGGCCTCCTTTTCCTCCACCCTCTTGGTTTCCTCTGTGTTTCTAGCTGTTTTCTTCATTTGCAAACCTGGGTTTGTAGTTTTCCCAGCACTCCAGTTCTTTGAGCAGTTGTGCTGACGGTGCAGCGAGCACAGGTCTCCCCGCAGACCACCTGGGAAACAGGAAACGCTCTGAACCTCTGGATTAACTGAAACACCATACTTAGGTCCCCCTTGACTTCTCTATTTCCAACTCCTGCTCTGACTTTGGGCCACCTTTAGTCCTAGCAGTTATGATTGTACTCACACACCTAAGTGGTTTGAGGCAAGCTGGAGAGCCCTGCACGCCAGGAGTAAGTGTATCTTCCTCTGGAAAAGCCTGGGATGTGCATTAAGGCTCTCATACAAATCTTCCCACTTCGTTGACATCTGATTTGACAGAAGCTCAGCTTCCTGTGTCCCTGCAGAGAGCAGAGGTGAGCTCACCAGGCAGCACCTAGCGGCCCAGAACCTGCTCTGGGACTGGCACACCCTGCCTCCTCGTTCCTTATTGTCACAAACTCAAATGGGTGGGAAACCTGTGATTTTGACTCAAGAGCAGGAGACTCTTTCCAAGAACCATCTTCAGGCTGAAGTTCCCAGAGGCTGCACGGAACTGTGGGGAGACTTGCCCTGTGTGCCTTGCTGAGTGTTCAGGCTGGGTGCTGTCAGCGCAGCTGGCCGGGGTACCCGCTCCCTCCACACGCCTCCCTGCCACCCAGAAATGCATTCAGAAGCCATAATTAGAGCATTCAGAGGAGTTGGGTTCCTTGATCCTGTGCACATTAAAGGAAATTGAGTGGAGCACAAATCAAGCCAAATGTTGCTGTCCTGTGAGGAGTGTGCGAGGGCTGGGGGTGCGGCAGTGCCGGCCCCGGTGCAAGGAGATGGCCCTCTTCCCATTCATGTATTTTGTATTATAAAATGACTGCGGTTGTCATAGCAACATAAAGGGAGCAGATCTCATTACTGAGGCCTGGCCACATTATTTTCTCCAAGGAATTTCTTCTTTTCATTATTTTTCTCCAAAGGTCAGTTATCCTCTGAGGCAGGGTGGGAGATTCTGCGAAAGGTGAAGCATATTCATGGCAGAATTCCCCTGGTGGAATTTACAATCATTTTTCTTTTTTTATACTTGTAGAGAGATTTCTTTTAGTATAACATTTTCTTTTAACCCTTTCTGTGGGAGCCTGGCTGCTCCGCATATCCAGCTGGGTTGGTGGCTAAGAAGCTTTGCGCAGGGATTTGCTACAGAAAGCAGAGAATTAATGTCAAATCATGCTTTTATTATCACATAAACCGAGGTGTGTCGTGCTGCTTACGAGCATTTCGCTGACTTTTTGTCTGCCTTTAGCAGCTGCATAAACTGTAGGAACTATTTCAAACTTTGTTCTGAAGCTGTTTCTTCTCTTCTTGCAAAGCCATAATTGTTGGGTGATGGTGCCAGTGGTGAGGGAGCAACTCCAACCATCACATTCATCACTTTGAATATTGGGGTGCTCAGCTCAGCTGGAGATGCAGGAAAATATATGCACAAACAGGGTATACCTGTTCAAGAAGTGACTGGACGTGGCTGTCAGTGCTCTGGTCTAGTTCACAAGGTGGTGAAGATTGGACTTGATGACCCTGAAGGTCTTTTCCAACCTAAATGATTCTGTAATTCTGTGATTTTTAACTGTGGCATTTCATCAGGTCCAGGATTTCCCACAAATATCCCAGTTTCTTTTTGAAAGAAACAGTTCTCATTACCTGGTTATTAAAGCTTTTAAACAAGCATTCCAGCTCCAACTGACAATTTAGTATTTTCTAAATATGTTCTAAGAGAATGATAATGATAATGCCCAACCAAAGAGAGAGGATCGCAGATTGCACCCCTGTGGTGGTGTTTCCATGAGGTCAGGTAAAAGACCTCTCTGGCTCTCCAATATGTCACTTAGAATGTTGACAAGGATAAAGAAGTTTTTTCAGCTTTGCAGAGTTTTCAAGGATTGCTTGTCCTGAGATATGAGAGAGAACTTGGACATATAAATGGGAGTAGCTCTCGGCTGTTTTACAGGATGCAGAGCCCTGCGTATCTCAGTTTTGTAGGAGGATGTATGGGCCTTTGTGCTGTACAGAAATGCTGTTTTGTCTTCCTCTTCACAGGTGTTTGTAAATAATTGTGTGGTATTACATAGATAAGAGGTCTGATACCTCTCTCACACCTGTGTCACACTTGCAGCGTTAATTCCATGTTTTCAGAGGGAAGCAATCCCTGTGCACGGGAGTCTGGCTTACCGAACTGTACAGCACAGCCTTAAGGAAGGAATTAAGCTGTATATCCTGCTGTTGTTTTAAATTTCTTTAATTTTACACGGGTAAGCCTTACAGTCCTTATATTATAGTGAAACAGCACAGAAATGTATCCTGTCTCTTCCCCACCACGGAGAACGTGTAGGGAACTCGCAGTGAGCGGGAGAGGCTGTGGGGAGCATATGGCCGTCAAGGCTTTGCTCATTAGTGGAAATCTGCCTGAAAATAGGATCACTTTCTGCTATAAACTTCAGTCATGCCGAAAGCCAGGATTTCCCAGAACGGCTCCTTTGTGTGTGGCAGCGCGCCGGAGCGCGTGTTCAGTGGGCTGCCAAGGAGCAGGTCTGGGAAGGCAGGAAAGCTTTGTGGTGGCGTGCATGATGCACAGAGCCATCTTCCAGGAGCACTGGCTGGACATGGCTGGGGTGACACTCGTGGAGTCTTTACCAAACCTGTCAGCTCCCATGGTCACTGATGAATTCTGTGTTAGAGATAACCCTCTTCAAAATGTTCTTGGCACTGCTCGAAGCAGGGTGGACTCATGGGGATCAGAGCAGGTTGAGAGGGAAGGGGCTGCTTCTGACTCCTCACAGCCTCTCCTCTTCTGTTGTGTTTGGCTGCACAGAGCAAGGGCCAGGGTAGAGGGGTCAATACTACTGACGAACTCCAAAGGTGTCTTTTAAAAGTGAATGGATTCTAATGAATCCCGAGCTATAAAAGCAGCAACAATGCCTGCCCATTTCGCCTGCCTGGCCATTTCACAGCCTATTTCGTCCCGTGCTCATCATCGTTTAGCACTGTCAGTGCTGTCAGTAGCAGGGGCAGAGCCAATGCTGGGACTTGGATTTAGATGTCCATTTTCTGTAAATCACATTTTGCACACAAAATGAGTGTTTGCGTGTGCAAATGAGCAGGCATCTAAGTGCCCACGTGTGGCAGCTAATATCTGCTTTGCATGTTCGCCGTTGGTAACTGTGCCTGGTGAACAGGAGCGTGTGAATTTGTGCATAACCACCACGGCACGTGCTCCGTGGCAGCAGAGGAAAAACCCAAGAAAGTCGAAATGTGCCTTGGTTTAAAGTGATTTAGGCAGCCCTAGGTGTTATTTTGCAAACAGATCAGCTGAGGGCTAGACAGCACCAGCGGGCTTCAGGCAGCGCAGGAGAGCGCGACGCTCGGTCGGAAACCCCGGCAGAGCCAGGATTTGTGCTGAGCACATCCATCCCAGCCGAGCCCGGGCGCTGCGGATGCCGTGACGCTCGGGTGCATCTGCCAGGTGATGTTGCCGTGCAGCGTCTCGCTTCGGTTCCTCCCAGGCTGAGCCGCTGCCTGGCTTTAATTGCGGGCTGCAGCAGGTAGATGGTGTCACATCACACGCGCCTCGGAGCAAGCCGGAGTGCCTGGAATATCTGATGAACACGGGTTATTATAGGGCTTTTAACTGTGCATTTAGCAGCGGTGGATGTAAAGCTTTTAGCTTGCGCTCCTGTTTATTAATTAATAAAGGGCTCTGTTCCGACATTACTTATGTCCCCCCGTGTCTCGTCAGAGCTGCAGGGCTCATTGCAAATGATAAGAGGCCCAATGCACTTCTCATGAAATTCACTTAAAGCTGGCAGCCGGCCCTGCAACCGCGTGCCAGGATTCTGCTCCGCTCCTCTCTGGCAGGCTCTCCTCCAGGACCCCTTCACTGCTCAGCTTTTGCAGTTGGCACGGGCAGAGGGATGCTGCGACGTGGGCAGCTGGGCAGAGCCGAGGCCAAAGCCATTCCCTGGAGTGCCGTCCTGCGGTCAGCAAGGCTGAGTGAGGCTCTTCTGAGCTGTCCTCACACATCTCCTTCCAACTTCCTGGAGGGATTGGAAGATTTAAAGATTTAAACTGGCACAGGGTGTCCCGCGGATATACGGCATGGGGCGCACGTGCCGTGGTGGGACAGGAGTTGGAGGCAGCATGGGAGCACGGCAGTGCCAGGAGCTGAGGTAGCAGGTTGGGGACTCTGCCTGATAGAGCCTCCAGCTCCCACACAGGAGAGTTGATGGAGCAGGAGGGTAAAAACTACAGGAAAGGAAGAGAATCCCTAAACTCTGGGCACAGTGCTGCCAGGTCTCGATGTGTTTAACGGTGCTATTTAAATGCATAATTTCCAGTCCCACCCGGTCCACCACCTCCATTGGTTCTGCCCAGTCCTGGAGGACTCTGCTTTGGGATTGCAGCATCTCTTAGCATTGAGGACAGATGCCTGTGCTGGGCTGGAGCTGCAATCTGCAGGGTCTGGTCCCACAGATATGGCAGGGGATGTGGCTTCGGCAAATGCAGACCCCAGCACTTGGCACCACAGGGCCTCTTGCCAGATTTTCAAGGTGGTCTGAGTCTGTGGTGGTGGGGTCTGAAGCTGAGGGTCCTCTTGTATGGTGAGAGGTGCCTCAGCAGCTCCTCTGGCAGCAGATGTGGTTTGCCCGACTTGCTGTATGCACCGGCAGCAGCAGCTTCTTTGCAGCCTCTTCTCTCGCTTCTCTCTCTTTTTTTTTTTTTTTTTTTTTTTTTTTTTTTTTTTTTTTTTTTGTGGTGGGCCAATAACTCACAACAGAAACATCTTCTTCTGATTAGGATCTGTTGAGGTATTTTGGTATCTTTAGCTCTAATTTGGATGACAAATCCCCCATAGCTGTGATATCGGGAAGGGAAATGGGCACTGCTGGTTTAGGCAGGATGAAGTGGTGTGATAATGTGGTGGTGTTTGTGCTTATTGCAAACATGTGTGGAATGGAGAGAGAGCTTCTTTGCCTACAACAGCCCCGGGTTCTCTGCTCCTGGGCTGCCAGAATCAGCATGTGAGCAAGGGGTGAACCCAGTGGGAGCTAGAGAAGTTCTGGGGTGTAATTCCAGAGAAGTGCCCCGTCCTCTCCTTGCCTCATGTGGAAGAGCCTGAAGGTACGTTTTTGTTTTAAAAAGTTGCAGGAGGAATGTTCAGGGCTTGGTCCTCTGTTTCCAGAACCGACAGGTGAGGCTGGGGGAGCTGGGGGCAGCCAGCTGGTTCCTGCCCCGTGGTGCCAGGGCATGGTGCAGCACTGGACGCTTTGTGCTGGGTGGTCAGGGCAGGGCTGAGGTGCTTCAGCCGCTTTCCCTTCCTCCTCTCCAGCTGCCACCCTCCAGCTTGTGCAGGCTGGGAGAAAGTTCCCGGTGCCAAATCCCTGGTCCCGGACTCGGTGGCTCAGCCCAATTTGGCTGTGGATGCTGTGGCCTGGCCTGGGTCCTCCAAGGTGCAGCAAACATGGAGCAGATGTACCAACAGCAAGGATATTTTTGCTGTGGATGTTGAAGGTTTGTTTTCATTAAGCATTCTGGAAACGTTGCTCTTTGTGCCTGAGCATTCGGGTTATGGAGCATCCTGCAGGCTCTGAAATTTGCTTTTTTTATTTAAGTTTTTTCTGACTTGAAAGGCTGGTTTTTATAACAGGTCAATTTCAGCCCATTTGATATTGATATATGAAGATCCTCAGGGATTATTGTAATGCATTTTTCATCCTGCTGTGATAGTATCATATAAGGAAAATGGGACTGACTGTTAAGTACAAATTGAAAAAGACATGGTCATTTAAGATAACTCCTTATCTGTATACAAGGAAATGGTATCAAGGAAATAGACCACCAGTTGACAGAAATAAATTTTGCCTCGGGCTCCTCCTTCTCTTCCCCAGCTGCTCAGGCTTTCCCTTTCCTTTTCCCTTTCCCTATCCCCTTCCCTTTCCTTTTTCAATCACATTTATTGAGGGGTCTCTCTGGGCTGGATGTGAACCCAGCCACGCTCCCCTCAGGGGACACAGCCCTGCCTGGCTGGGGGAGCCCCAAGGACCCCCGGGATCCTGGGGACCCCTGGCGTGACCTTGACTGTGCCACCGCCAGCCTGCCCAGGTGGCACAGCTGGAGTCAGTGGGCCTCACCAGTGTTCTTGGGATGAGCTCCAGAAAGGGACACCCAGAATTTATTTGCGTGTCTGGATGTGCTGGAACAAGTGGAGGAGCTTAATGAATGATTTCTTTAGACAAGTGAGAGCTGTTTGTTTTTATAGCCCTTATAAAAAGAGAGGAAACAAACTCAATAAGCCAAGTCACACTCGATCCAGTCAGAATTTTTTATTCCTGGCATTTTATCTCAACTCCCTCTATTTTAATAAGCTATAAATCAGGGCTTATGGTGTGAACGGTGTTGGTGGGTCCTGCTTACGCCACCAGGAATGACACTGCCCTGCCAGCGCCTTCATGCAGACGGCCTGGCCTGTCCCTGGCTGGTGGGATTTGTTGGAGAGTCTTCCTCACAGAGAGCTGCAAAACCCATTTGAATTTATGATCATTTTGGAGTCTGAGCAGGAAAAGTGTGTTTTTCCAGCTCCTGTGAGGTAATCACAGTGCGATGACATATGCTGCCGTTCCCTGCGCGCTGCACACGCTGTGCTGAGCATCAGCTCTGAGCGTGCTTTCTCCTCCTCGGTGATTATTACATCCCGTTTGGGCTCCAGGCGTTCTGACCATCAGCAGAATGAGGGCGATTACAATTTGGCATAAGGCACTGCAGTCAGAAGCCAATGTTTAGAGACAGTGGTATAAGAGAAGTTCCATAATTGGAGCTGGAGGACTGAGTTTGCCAGAGTATCTATTGCTGGCACCGCGTCCTTCTTGGCGCTGCACCTATTGGAGCTGCACTTTGGCCCACACCTTGTTTCATACTGAGCCTGCAATTAAAGCACAATCAGTGGTCCCTGTCCAGCCCTGGGATGCAGTTGTGCAGCCCAGATTCCTGTACGTGCCCAAAAGGTCTTTGAGGCGCCCGCGGTGTAACACACGCGTGCACTGCCGGCGCCTTGGCTGGGGCTCACCTACGATCCTGAGGAGAACTTGTCCAGCTTTAATTTAGTGTAAAGACAGTCCTGGAGCAAAATCCCTGCACTGACCATGGCACTACTGTCCAGCCTCTCAACACTTCAGGGCTTCATGTCTTCAGCTCTCAGGTTCTCTTTGTGTTATGGCTGGGCACTCCAGTGCCTGTTGCATTTAGCAATAACTGTTTATTTTACTATTTCCTTGCTGAATTCATATTTCTGTGTTCCATTTCCCAGTAGAGAGACCTTGGGACACAATAGCAGCCATGGCTCTGAACCAAAACAGTTACTGGTGCTCATGGAAAAGCAGTGAGAGAGGCACGCATGGGATACTTGGGAAGGCAGGATGGGTGGCACAGAGGAGATGAGGAACCAAGAACCTTGAGATACCTTGGCAGCTGAAAAAGCCCTCAGGAAACTCCAGCCAAATGCAGATCTGCAGCAGTGATGTAGGAACCACGTCTGACTCCAGAGAAGGTCTGTGGTGGCTTCATCCTTTGCCTTGGGACTTTATCTGTGCCAGGGATGCAGCAGATCCTCATCTGTCCCCAGAGGTGTGGGGTGGGTGTCTGCTGAGGAAAGCTTTGTACTGGGAAGGGTGGTGGCACCGAGGCCGGGATGCTGCAGAGGGCAGCCCAACGTGGGGGAAGCTCCACATTTGGCTGTGGGGGGGAGCTCATTGGCTTTTTTGGAGAAGCATTATTCCAGCATCCCATTTAGAGCCCACGCCTGGTGGCACTGGGCCTTCCGTGAGCCGGTCGCTTCGGATAACTGACTCGACAGCATGCTTCATAATTAAAATATTATAGCTGGAAATGTTGACTATCTTCCAAGTATGCCAGGAGGCTTCTGTTTGCACGGCTTGGAGCACAGGCTGTCAGGGAAGGCTGGTCAGAGCAGAGACAAACGCATTTATGTTGCATATTGCTCCAGCATCTCAGAGCATTCACACAGCCGTGCTGCTGCTGGCAGCTTCTTATTTCCTTCACACCTAATTGAACTTTGTTTTAAAGTCTTTTGTCTGACTGATGTCCGGAGTGCTCTGACATGGCCGCTTGGCCTTTCATTCTGGTTCTCCATCGGTATTTACAATGGGAGGCTTTGGGAAAGACTGCTGCATGGAGGGGGGGTGCAAGTTGAAGGGCATGGCTTGAGGGAATGGTTATGGGGGCCCACAGAGGACCCATGGAGTGAAGGCAAGGTGGCAGTCTGGGACCCTGCCGGGACAGTCAGGTAAGGGCTGGATCCCCCCAGCCTTTGGTGTCTGTTGCTCCTGCCCCGCTAGGACAGGGTCTGCTGCCAGTGCGGGTGCTTTGGTGGGGTCCCTGTGCTGTCACCTGATGCCTCTGCTGTGACCTGAACATCAGCTGGAAACAAAAGCATCTGTAAGGGAACAGCCTGTCTCTCTCTTCTGGGGCTGCTTAAGACTGTACAAGGAGATAAGCAAATTATATGGCCTTAAATATCGTTGGGATCTGTGATTCTCCAGACAGCCATCAAGGCAGGGCTAACAAGGGCACTTTAAACACTGAGTCAGGCATTTATGCTTGCAGAGATCCTTGTCTCTGCCTTCCCCTGGGAGAAGAGCAGACAGCAGGTTTGTTAAAGAACACTGCTTTAAGTTTTTCAAAGTGAAATTCTTGTTTTTCTGCTATTGCTAAGGAAACTGAACATTTTGTCCCTGCTGGCCCCTGAGCTCCAGCACTCAGTGCTGCAGTGGTATAAAATTAAGGCTAGGCCAAGAGCCCTTCCCTGTGTGTGCAGAGGGGTGGGAGGGGGATGCTGGAGCACAGTGCCAGGCAACACCTTGCCAGCCTGGCACATTCGTTTCAGGAGCTGTCCCAGCTGGGACAAGGAGGATCCAGCCAGGGAAAATGCTGTCAGTGGCAGCATCTCTGCCTGGCACGGGGCCCCTGCCCTCCACCCCACAGCCACCTGCCAGGTGGCACCATTTGTGCCATCCCCCACACCTCACGGGGCCACAGACTCCCACACGGGGAGTCAGGGAGGAGCTGGGATGAGGGTTCAGTGGATTGATCAGCTGTTCCTTGGGCAGGCAGGAAGGATAATCCTCATTAACAAACCCATTATTCCTGCAGCTCCTCAGGAAAGAGATGGAATGGCAGCATTTCGAAGAAAAGTGCTTTTGAATTAGTAATGTTTGTCTAACACAGAAAACTCCAGGTCACCTGGGATAGTTCACAAGTGGTGTCTTGTGTTTAGGAGGAGGGCGAAAAAAGGGATTTCAAGAGACAAAGCCCTCGCGGAGCTGGGCAGGAGGCACAGGACCACGGGAGCAGTGGACAGGCAGTGACCTTCTCCACAGCATCCCAGGCTGTTCTGACCCTCACCGGGAGCTCGTCCTGCCCCTCCAGCCCCAGCAAATCCTTGCCACAGTGTCTGGAACCCTCGTCCTCTCAGCTGTTCTCCCCCTTGCTGCAGCAGCTGTGCCAGGAGGATCCCAATCTTGCTCAGGGTGATTTTCAGAGGGGCTGAAGGGTATTATTCTCTCCATCAGACTCATCAATACTTTTAATTAGCTTTTTTTTACCCTGCTTCCATTCCCTTCCTATATATCAGCCTCTTAACAGATTTGAGTATGTTTTGAGCTGCCATACCCGACGCCATTTAAATCACTTCTCAAGGGCGCTGGGCCAGGGATGTGCAGTGGTAGTTTAAAGGGATTAGAGCCCTTTGTTTTTTCACAAGTGGTTCAATTTACAAAAGATCAGGGTTCAAGACCTGCACACTATAAAGTGACTTAAAGCCATGAAATCTATTTCTCACTAATTCTAGATTACTCTCTACTTAGGAGCCCAGGGTGCCAAAAATGGTGGTTTTTGTTAAAATGATATGAAATCCTAATGCCAGTCTTTTTAACCACTATTGCATAGTGTACAGTGTCATGCAAATTCCGGACCTATGTGAGCAATTATGGAGCAATGAACATGATCATTTCGATTAAACCAACATGTGTTTTCAAAGATTTTATTTAAGGCAGATAACCGTAAAACTTTGTCACTTCGCTTCTCCTCTCGGGCATACGCACAAAGCCTTAAACACCCCACGTATCTCCTTTGTAAAGTCTGAGCATTAATTGCCCACTGCTTATTCAAGCAAAGCCCCCATTGAGAGAAATGGGATTTTGTCTGAATAAAGGCTGCAGAATTGGACCTCTTGTCTGTGGGTGAGAGATAGGCGACCGGTTTGGTTTTAGGGTCTCCCGTTGCAAAATTGGAGCATTGGGGAAGATGGGCTTTCTGTTAAAAAAGTTTTATCTTACTCAGCATCATACTTGTAATTTGAAATGGAGAGAACCGGTGGCCCACGCGATCATGAATAAAGAACAGTGGGAGAAACTGGGTCAGGCTGGCAAGAAGGTAGGAGCTGCCCCGATTGTTTTTCTCCCAGCCATTAGCTTCACAAGAGAATCCTTTTTCTCACTGGACGACTGTACTTTATTTTTCTAAAGCAGTATCCCTCTGACAACCCAAAAGGAATACTGCATCTGCAAATGAATGGTGCCTGCAAAGAGACAACATGAAATTTTTAAAAAGCATGGTAATAAACGCTATTCAAAAAAACACAATCTCTGAAAAACACGGCCTATTGAAATGACAAGCCGAAAATCATTTGCTAAGCACTGAAATGGCCCCTTTTGTCACCCCAATCCTTCTGTTGACAGTTACCTTTCAATCCTACAATTGTGCAGTAAGTACTGATTTTTATTCAATGTTCTATTCACCCTGCGTATTAATGAAAAGAAAAAAACTTGTAAGAATAGCCTTTAATAGGCTGATAGACAAGGCTCCCCTATTCTCCTGCTAGAGCTCCTCTTATCAGCTTCTCACAGTATTGCTGCTCGCTCAATTCTTTCCCATTTCTAAACTTTGCTCACCCATCTGGGCTTGTTCTCAACTGAGATGGAAACATTTTTATTTCACAAGTCTTGCTGACCTTTGCTTATTCTTCAGGCGACGTTAGGTGAAGCTCTAACCTCAGACCAGCCTTTTTTAAAGCTCAAAAAGCACAATGAGCGGGCCAGGTCTCAGCTCATCTGAAGAAGAACGGAGGGGTTGTTCCCCGGACTCTTCTGAACTCTCCAGGGCCAGGGTGATGGGACAGCAGCCACGGTAACAGCAGAGACACAGTCCCCGTGTTGGGGGGTGCAGGGGCAGGCTGGTCACACCCCTGGGTCTCACAGGGACCACTGGCATCACCGTTCCTTGGCCAAAGCGGTGACTTTCCGCAGTTGTTGCGAATAAAAAGCGTGTAACAAAATTTGGGCAGTGCTGTCCTTGGCTGGGACTATCCAGTGCCAATTCTCCCAAGGTCCCTGGAGCAGCAATGAGTAGATTTGCCCAAAATTAGCAATTACATTTATTACAATTAAAACCCAACTTCGTAACGCGCGTCCCCGGCCTGTGATTGCAGACGTGTCCCCACTCACTCAGAGCTGGTGGTCACGGTGGCCGGGTGTCTGTGGAGCTTTGTGGGGGCTGCCCCTTGCCTGGGCCCCTCTCTGGGGACTGTCCCTCTGTCTGGGCTGCCCAGTGTGACCCCTGGCCAGGCAGGGCTGTGAGGGGCCCCTCAGATGGGGCAGCGAGGGTCCATGTGCGCTCCCGAGCCTGCTCCCAGATGCAGCGCATTGCCTGTGCTGCGAAGGGGAGAAGCCTCCTCCTCCTCTGCATTCCCCACTCATGCAGTTTTTCTTTCCAGTAGGGAAATTCAGCGCATAACTATCCAGGATTGCAAAAATGTAAACAGTCTGTGTTACATGTCTTCAAATTACAGCCCTGCTGCTCGACACATGTGCAGATAATCGAAGCCCTCTGCTCGCGGGGCCCCGGTCCGGGCGAGCGCCAGCGACTGTCCAGTGTCCCCTGCCCCAGATGTCCCCTGCCCTGGGTGTCCCAGCCCCAGCACTGCTCCAGGACCTCTGCCACCGCTGTTGCCCTCCACACCCCACTGGCACCTCCACCACTGCCAGGGCTGCCCGGGGCTGGCCCTGCCGCCCGGCAAATATTAACGAGAAATCTACTTAGGGGTTGTTTGAATAGAGGGAATTGTTTTACATTGTGATGCAATATTTCCACACCGGGGTCTCATTTATGCAGCATATTAAAGTCAACACTCGGCACATCTATCTCCATAAGGAGCCAGGCCCATTATCCCCAGTTACTTTTAAGCAGTCTTTGGCTGAGTCCTGACGTGCTGCCGGTGCCATACATCACAGGGATGCAGTTCCTTAAACTGCAGCCCGTGATTGATAGTTTAACCTTTTTCTCAGAGGTTAATTCGATATATGCTGGTGTAAACTATAAACCACAGCTCCAGCCTGTCGGGAGGAGGTAATCTGCATGGCACTCTTATGAGATCTCAGGTGCTGCAGTAATTACACAGTCATCTCCTCCTCCCTCTGCTACTTCTCCCTCCTGGAAAGGGAAGCAGGAGGAAGAGGAGGAGGGTACTCACCAGCACCTGAGGAACCCAGCTCTGACTCTGTTGTGGCCCAGCTCAAGGGACTCCCCAAAGTTCCTGCTCCCAGCAGTTCTTGAGGTCATGCCAGGGTTTCCCCAGGAATTTTGGTGTGGCTTGGCCCTTGGGCTGCTCCCAAGCTCATTCCGTCCCAGAATCCCTGTGCTCTTCCTGGGAACGGCAGTGGAGGTGGCGAGATGGGCAGCACCTGTCTTAGCAGAATGGGGTCCTCTCGTAGAGCTGTGGGGGATGTAAGCTCCCTAAGCTCCCTGTCCCACTGCGTGCCTGTGGGTGTCCCTAAGCCCTGACCCAAGGTGCTGTCACACACCACAGCCAGCTGGATGATGAGCCAGCTGGATGATGAGCACAGCCACCACGGATGGTGCTGGCTCACACTCTTGAGGGCCATGATACCTGTGTTCATGGCAAGAGCCTCGCTGCTCTCCTGCCTCGGTTCTCCTCCTAGAGCTTCAGCCTCCCTTGCTTTCTTAATTTCTCTTTTTTATTTGTTGTTTTGGCTCCTCAGAGAAGCTGGGGGTTGGAGGGATGTGCAGCCATCCAGTTGCTCTTGGGTGGCTCTTCCCAGTAGGGCTGGGAAGCCACCCAGCTCCGCTGCTCCGGCAGCACCTGCACTGCCCTGGCCTTGTGGGAGCCTGGTCATTGGGGGATCCTGTCACTGCTGCCAAGCTGGAGTGAGGTTTGGGGGGTCTGCAGTGGGTTTGGAGTGTCTGCAGTGGGCTTGGGGGTCTGCAGTGGGTTTGCTATCAGGCTCTCCCCCTCCCTGTGAGATCTCGTGCTGGCTGTCCAGTGGTCGACTGTGTGTGGCACAGCTGTGACCTGCCAGTACTCCCCAGGAACGGCTGTGTGTAGTTCATGCATTTTTTTGGCCTCTGTCCCTAAAGTGTCGGGTTTTCCATAGGAAATAACTATTTCTGCTCAAGATCAATAAGATTTTCTTAAGAAAAAGGGAGAATTTTAAAGGCTTAGTTTAATTTAATCTATTTCTTTGCAGGACGCTCCCTTTGGTAACAATAGGAATTCGATTCCTGCCAGAGCAGACTCCTTAATTAGACCCCACAAAATGAACAGTAACGTGTCTCTGGGCTGAAATTCTCTCTTTCTGGAGCTTGCAGAAAGGAGGGAGTTTCTAACTCATAATTGCATCTGAATGCAAATGGCTGTGCCAATGTGAATATATTAAAAGCAGCAGCGTCAGCAATCACTGTGAAAAAAAATACATACAAATGAGGCCCCAGCTTATTGCTCCATTTGGATGCTGTGAAATGGCACCTTATTGTGTTATTATAAGATTTCTTGCTTAGTTAACAGAAAATGCTTACAATTAAGTCTGAACTCATTTAGTGCTCAGACTAATTCACATTAAAAAAAGGATGTGACCTCGGCTCCAGATCCCTTTTCTATGGCTCTTGCTGTACGTGGAGGTGGCGGGTCTGGCGGTGGTGGGCTGGGGAGGAGCTGTGCCACATTCCCCGTGTGTGTCCCCTGTCCCAGCAGTGAGCAGCCTCAGGGACAGGCACTGCAATGACCCCTGTCCTGCCCGTGAACCACGGCAGGCAGTGAGATGATGTCACGGGAAAGGCTTTCTGCCTTTTCTACTTATCTTAATTCCTGACACTCCCGTGGCTGGGCCCTGATGTGTCATACCCTGTTCAGTCACCTCCTGGTCCTGCCCGGCCCTGGTCCTGTGCTGGGGCTGTCTGAGGAGGGGGCTGCTGCTCACAGAACCCAGCTTGGCTTGCCAGGCAGACGGCAGGGAGTGGGGATAAGAGCAACAGAAAGAGGGGCTGATGTTTTGGGGCTACAGCATATCTGCTGTGACTTCCTGGGTATCCAAATTAGTGGAAAGCATTGAATTTCATCTCCTTGCATCTCTGGTCTTTTTTATGATGCTGAGAAGTATCATTCCTGTATCGTGTGGGAAGGCTGCAGATAAATGAGGGTAAGTTTGTGTGTACATCAAACGCTGTGATGATGTGCCTTGTAGAACAGCCTCCCTGGCGCAGCACATAAACACTCCATCTTCCAGGCACAGCTCTAGATATGGCAGGGACCATGTATGGAAGAATGAGATTAATATATATATTGAGAAAGAGTTACGTAGTGGGGAGTTCAGCAGGCACCACATGGTGAAGAGCTGGCAGGGCTCTGGCACATTCCAGAGCCTGGCCATCCTCTGTGGCTGCCAGTGGCTCCAGGAGCTGAGCTGGGGGTGTCCAGGTCAGCACACTGAGGTCCTCCTTCTCCTTCCCCTTCCTTTTCCCTTTCCCCCTCCTTTTTCTTCTTCCCTTTCCTTTTCTTCTTCCCTTTCCCCTTCCTCTTCCATTTCCTTTTCTTCTTCCCTGTCCCCTTCCTTTCTCCTCTCCCAGATATCAAAGCACCAACCCTTCTGTACTACAGCACCTGTAGGACGAGGCCTGTGGATAAATTATTATTGTGACCCTCATCGCGCTGTGAAAAACTTCATGGAGCTGCTGAGTGAAAAGTCAAAATTTGCATTTAAATAGAAAACGTTTGGCAGCGTGTAACCCACCGGGCCCGTGCGTGGCTGGGGTGCCTGGCCATGGTGGAACACTGGCGGGGTGCTGGGAAGCTCCAGGCAGCCAGATCAGACCCTCCTCTGCCCCCTGTCCCCCTCTGCCACTCTGGAGGGTGGGGACGTGGCCCTCTGTCTTACACGGACTGCTTTAACAGCCCATCCCAGAGCCCCTGTGCTGGGGGCTCATCCCAAGGTGCCTCTGCCCCTGGTCAGCACTGGCCATGCTCTGCTGGCCCCACCTTCACCACATTTTGCATTCAGTCACCTCTTGGAGCTGGGGGGCTGCACAGGAGCCTGGCAGAGCCAGCCAGGGCCAGGCACAGGAGGGAGAAGTGTGAAGCATTTTAGGAGGTCTATAAATTAATTAAACCCCTTTTAAAGGTTAACAAGGTCCACTCTGTCCATCATTAAAGTAACTTCATGCATTTAAATTTTAACAGTCAAACCAATTAGCAATAAAATTGTTGTATGAACTGCACTTTACTGGATTCTGGTCAAGCCGAAATTGGTCCAACATTTGATGTCTAATATATTTTTTTCCCTTTTCTCAGTTTTAAACACAACCTCTATTTCCCTTGGGTTGTGAGAACACCAGTGATCTCAGGAGGTGGAACAGTGGCAGCGACAGCCAGGGCCACTCTGAGACCCCCCCTCACTCCTCACAGCAGCCTGGCACCTCAATCCACACTTACCAGCCCTGAGAAAACATTTTGAACTTTTGGTAACACCTCTCTGAAAGGAAAACACTTGGGACTCTTGGTGACACCTTTCCAAAGGCACCCACTGCTCTGCTGCTGCAGGGCCCCCTTGGAACCCCTTCCCACCTAAACAGGCAGTGAAGGAAAATCATCTACAAAAGGGCCCAAAATGCTGATGCAGCAAGTTCCAGCCCCAGCAGAAATTACAGGATTAAGGCACATCTTGTGCCCGTAACAAGGACCATGTGAAGGGGATGTTTGCAGGATTGCAGGCTGCTGGCCCAGCAGAGGGACTGGCTTGGGAAAGCATGGAGGTACCTGATCAGGTAAAAATTTAGAGGAGCAGGAGAAGCTGGCCTCCCTGAGGGAATGCACAGTGGATAAATTCTCTGCACATGGACACAGTGGTATTTATTTCCCATAGGCCCTTCAGCCAGCAGGCTGCACAAGTAGTCCAGAACCTGAACTGGCAAAATGAAATGACAAAAAGCTACCAGGACAGAAGTGGGATGCAGGGGATTCACTGCAGAACAGTGTGGGTTTGGTCCCGCTGAAGGGCTGGCGCAGAATCGGTGCTGCCAGGAAACCCAGGATAAGCCCATCAGGAATGGTGGAATGGGGAATTAAAGCCTGTTTGATGATGAACACTGGTCAAAATGAAAAATTATGGAGGGTGGGAGGGAAGGGGCAGAGGAGGTTAATGTTCAGCAGAGCTGAAGGGTCTGTGCTGGAGCTGCAGCTTCGAGTACCCCTGAGAGTGGTTGTGGAAACCAGATGTGGGGAACGGTCACGGTGGGGGGAGCAGGGGGCTGGTATCTGCTCGTAATTACTCTTGATTTTGTGCGATGACATTGAGGCTGTAGGCAAACATGAAAGAGCGCTTGTGGGGACAGCGGCGCTCATGCTGGCCAATGGATTAATAAAGAATGACTGACATGCAGGGAGCGGGAAGGCGCACATGGAAGTGTTTTGTAGGGGTTTGATGTTCCACAGGCCCACAGAGACCCTCGCCAGTGCTGCTGATTGCCCCCCAGCACAGCTGCAGGAGCACGACGCTTGGGAGACTCCCAACCCTTCCACGCCACGCTCTAACACCTCCGTGTGACCAGTAACCACTCGCTTTCTGTGCCAAGGGGCTCCTCAGGAAGAAGCCATCAGGTGCAGGACCCGGGCCCACGTGTGAGCTCCATTCACACCACGGACAGCTCAGAGCTGCAACAGTGGGGCAGCCTCCAGGAGAGGACAGTGAGCCTCCTCTCAAAGCAGCTCCTTGACTCGGGAACAGCACACCAATGGTTAACAGGTAAAGGTAGCCCACTTTCAGTTAAATCAGAGCAATTAACACATAATCACATTAACAGAGTACTCTGTTCTGGATAAAGGGATTTTTCCTTTAGTAATTGCCCTGTGGCTACACAAAACCTGCACCTTAAGAAACAACAGCTGAGGAGGCGGTGCTGGCCCTAGGCACCAGGGTGACCGCCACCAGCACCCTCACACCTGGCTCCAGGACCATCCCTGCCGCCTCTTGAGTTTAGAGTGACTGCTCCTTCCTCCCCTCAGAGAAATGCCGGGCTGCTGCCAGGCCCCCGGTGGAGCCAGGGATCCAAATATGATCCTTTCTGAGGAAGGCCAGCCCCTACCCTATGCTGAGCAGGGTTCACACCCGCCGCATCTGGAGAAGTGTTCCTAGGGCAGGGAATGGGGCTGGGCCAGAGGTGCAGGAAGCACACAGCAAGGGGTGAGTCAGTCAGTCAGCACCTGCCTCCTGCACTCGCTGCAAACCTGCAGAGAGACTGTTACAACTTTTAATTTGCAAAACCAGGAGGAAAGGAGCGTGTGAACGGAGCGAGCAAGACAGCAGATGGGCAACGGGCTGCCCAGCTTCACAGGCGAATTCCAGACGCTTCTGGGATTCCTTGCACCAGCAGGGTTTGTTTTGTCAGTGGTTTGGCGTCCTTCCTCTCCTAACCTCCGTGTTGTGAGCAGGAGCCTTGCTGGGTGCAGGACTGGGAGAGCACAGAGCCACACTTTGCATCCCACTGGCTGTGCCAGCAGCTGCCAAGCTCTCCAACACGTTCACAAGTCGATTTGCTCCTTCCTCTACATTCAAACCAGCAGCAGCAGCAACAACAACCCCGTTCTTAATTACCACAGGTCAAACCCAGCCACAGCCCATGGCTTGGCTCCTGTTTGTTTAATTTGGTGTGGCTGGGGAGTGGTCACCTCTTCATGCAGATGGAGGCAGAGCTTCCCTACAGGAGGACCTGGTTTGGGAGCCAGCCAGCATGGGGGTTCCCTGAACACCCCCAGGCTCTGCCTCAACACCTCGACTGAGCTGGGAAGGTCTTGACCACAGCTCTGTGCTCAGTCCTGCACACCCTGCTCAACACCTTCCCACCAGGGCACAGCAGCTCACCGTGGCGTGTTGGTGCAGGGATGCTGGGGTGCACACGATGCTGCCCTGTGGAGGGACAGATGAACCTCCCAAGGGATTGTGAAGCATTGTTGCTGCTTTTCCAGACTCTCCACTGCATGTCCTGAGCTGCAGGAACTGGTAACCTTCCTGGAGGAGTAAACACAATCCTCAAAGGTTCCTGAGGATTTTCAGTTTACACTTGGGTCATTCTTTCTGGAAGCCCTGCTTTTGAGTGGCAGCACTGATGGAGGAGGCTGGCTCCTGGCAGGTCCTATTGTCTGCAGGGATCTCAGCTTCCAGAGACACAGCTGAACCCATGTTCAGCACTCTTCTCATCTCTGCTGCAGCCTCAAACTCGAGGTCCCTTTATCCGTCCCCAGCCAGAGAACTGAAATCCACCCAGCCCCAGACCCACTTCCAGTGCTTTTATCCACTACAGCTGGGTCCAGCCTCAGCTGATTCTGTTTGCCACCCATATGAATTCCTTCTGCCTGGGCCAGAACCCTGTCTCCACCCAGCCCTATCCCCGATCAGTCCTGCCATGCTGGCTCCAGCTGCCACGACAGTGCCAGCACATCCCATCCATGGGGAGCCTGTGGTGTGTGTGTGCTGCGCTCACTGTGCATGTTCCTGTGTCCCCAGCAGCAGGCCGAGATGGGGCAGAACCGTGCCTGGGGTTTCCCAGTGACTGTGGACTCATGGAGGGACCCCGACCCAGCTTTGGCGAATTCCAGTGGCACTCGTGGGCAGCTGGAGGATGAAGCGCGCACCCCGGCGTGTCTCTGTGCACGTGTGCGTGTGTCTGCAGCAGGGCCGGCAGGGAATGGCCTCTCTGCAGAGCAGTAATGCTCGACACAGGATTGTTTTCCCTAGGCCAGGATTATCACAGCGATCTGGGCAGCCAGCGCAGCTCCAATCCCATTACTCCATTAGCACGGGCGTTATAAGGTGACACTCTGCATCTGCTTGACAAAACACAGCTTCAGACTCCGCGCTGAGCATTTTTACCAAAAGGAACACAGCTTTCACTTGGAGATGATTTGCTATTATTATTGGCTTGTAGCTGCTTAGAAATAAACAGCAATAAAGACTTCACCAATTTACTCTCAAAATGTTCTCATTTGAACCACGCCGTGCAGAAAAATATTAACAAAATAAACTCCCAGCTTAGAAAAGGCTAAAAAGAGCTTTTTTTGGAGCGTCAATGTTTGTGGAAGTGTTTTCTGAAGAAGCTGCAGTTTGAATTGAGCAGCTGTTGGTGCTATGTGCCCCAGGACAAGGCACTGGGGATGGCCCAAAGGCAGTCCTGGCAGCACAGAAGAGTGGCAGAGCCCTGCTGCCCTGGGAAGGGCAATCTTTTCCTGACGGGATGGTTTCGGATACAGAGACAAGCCCCACGCCATTTCAGCAGTCCAATGCCAGCCTGGGAGGGGCGAACATGATAAGATGGGAAAGCCTGAAATAAAGCTTAACCCCAAGATTGAAATGGAGTTGTTCAGCATTATTGGCTTGTAAATTGTTCCTGTGATGAGATTTAGTAAAAGGCTGAGGGGTCTTTTGGCAGTGGGAGAGTATTTATGATGCTTTTGTGCTGGTACAGGAGCACTTTTCTGTTTTGCCCATGTTCACACAGCCCCAGGGGCCGTGTCCTGTTCATCAGGGTGTTGTTATACACACAAGTGCCAGCGAGGTTTGGGTTTTTCCGGCCTCCTGCCTTTGCAGGAGGTAACAAAGAGTCCCTGGCCTGGCAAGGAGTGGGGTCCACTTTCCATCCTCAGCAGCAGCAGGAGAGGACCAGTGTCTCACCTAGGGGCTGAAGGCTTCCTTACACTTGTTTTTGCCCTGCTTTTCAGGCCAGGATGCTGTGAAATGCCCTGGTCCTGCTGCTGTCTGGATGCCAGAGGAGCCCATGATGCCTTGTCCTGGCCTTGGGGGTGATGGTTGGTGACCAGCAGCATCAGGGATGACTGGGCAAGGTGATCCCCCAGTGCCACCCTGCCTCCGGCTGCCTTTGGTGGCACTGGGCCTGTCCCCACGGGCACTGTGCTCTGGCTGAGGATGCCAGAGCACTCTCCCACCACAGCAAATTCCACGTTACCAGAAGCTGAGTGCAGCAAGGGGCCGACAGGTCATTTGCTGTGGGCATTTCCAACAAAAAACGAACTCCAGTGAGCACTCTCAAGGATGGGGAGAGCAGGGAGAGCTTACTGAGTGGAAGCCTAGTTTTGAATTTGCCCAAATGTTCCCCCTTGTGTCAGGACACTGGTCATTGGGAGCTGGGAGCACACAGACCAGTGTTTCACTGGAGCAATGGAGACATCTTCCTTTAGCACTCTGGTCACATACACAGCCACCTCGCTGCTGCTGGCAGCCTTTGTGTCCCTGTGCCCGTGCTGCTGAGTGTCAGAGCCATCGCTGATGCCACACTGCATGCTGTGGAGGGGCTTCTCCCCCTTGGTGGTGCTGTTCCAGAAGAGCACAGAGAGTTACCCTCCGTGGGGATTCGTGGGTGCGCGAGACCATGAATCCTGCAGCGTTAATGCCCCAGCCCTGTGCAGGCACTGCAGGCCCCCACCTCCCTTGTTCGAGCTTTCTGAGGCAGGAAGCAAAACCTGTGTTTGAGCACAGGCTGACAGACTTCCCAGGAAAGATTGAACCTCTGGGATTTCTGGAATAAGCGCTGTAGCAGGTTGCAGCATTTACACACTGGTCATGTCAGGCCAAATGGGACACGCTGCCCCTGCTGACTGCTGGGCTGGTTGCCACTGGGAATCTCGCATCCGGGCTGCAGACACACTTGGGATTCCCCTGTTTGTATGAACAACACAAGGAAAGCTGAGCAGGAGCCTGTCGATGTGCACAGGCACCACCCCTGTGGGGCTGGGAGGGATGAGCGGGGCCTTGCAGCAGCTCCTCCTGTGGTGCTGACTGGCAGGTGGTGCCAGCCCGCGGGGACACCCCGCCCGTGTCTCTGCTGCAGGCCATCTCCTAGTCCTGCCCTTGCTTTTCCTCCTCTGCTGGAGTTCTTGAGCCTAAAAGCAGCAAAGCCAGAGAATGTCCTGGGTAGAAGCAGGGAGCTGAGCCTGGGATGCTGCAGAGATCCGGAGGAACTGGGATGTTGCAGAGAAAGGCAGCGTCACTTCCCACGGGAATGCTGTGATGGTGTGGACAGGAGGGAAGGGATCAAGAGCCAACAGACCTCCAAAGTGCAGGATGGAGGCACTGCCCCATGACTGCTCTGCTCAGTTGGACTCTCCTGGGAGCCTCAGTCTGTGTGGAGATGCCTTGGACTATTCCCGGCTCCATGGATGAGCTGTTACACGGGATACTCCCATCCCAGACGCCGTCAGGGTGGGACTTAGGCACTGTCACTAGGATCATATAAAACGTGATGGATCTTACTGTAATCCTTGGAGCCCACGTAAAAAGACACTCTCTAGATATCTATAAAACATGTTGGGATTTGCAATTAAAATACCTGGGTGGTGACTGTGCCCACCGCCTGCCTTCTCTCCCTCCTTCCCTGCGTCCCTCCCTCCCTGCCTCTCTGGTTTGGAGCAGCTCCATGTAAACCCTGTTTTGCAATCACTGTTTAAATAACAAGCTCCCTTCAAAGGAATATATTTAGAACAGAGGGTCCCCCCCATAAGCACGCTCTGAATGTTTGAGTGATTTCAGCTGGTTTGGCGAGCGTTCTCTGTGATATCATGGGCCGAACATTTCTTTGCGGGTCTGAGAGCTCAGGCTCTGAAGAGCTCATGGCTCTGCAGCTCCTGCAGTCCCACCAACAGCACTTCCAGCTGCTCGTGGGGCAGGCTGAGTGTGGTGGATGTGTGTGGTGGGGGCACAGCTGCCAGCCCGCTGCAGGCTGGCCCAGGGGCAGTGGAGTCCTGGGCTGGTCACTCCCCCTGGGCTGGTCACTCTCAGCACTCCCAGCTGGGGTGGCTGCTCTCAGTGACCTCTTTGGTGGAGTTGGCCATGCTTTTGTGGCTTTAGGTGGCCGTTTATCATGGGCCCAGACCTGGTGTGTTCCCCGTCAGTGCACATGTGTGATTTTGACATTTTACCAAGGAGTCTCTGTCAGGCAGAGGGTGGTTTGGCTCAGTTAAACACCAGTTTTCCCCAGAGGAGTACATTCACCCTGCTCACACATGCAACAGCTCTGACTTGTTCCTGTAGCAGGCAGGAGCTGGGAGAGTTTGCTGAATATCAAACAAGTATAATTTTTTTTCATTTTGCAGCTAACTCCTTGCCCTGACAGCCAGGTGCCACTGGCACACTAGCCAGGGGACTCAGCACTGCCAGCTGCCCTCGCCTTGGGAACAGCCCCCCCGGCTCCCTCTCCATGGTCTGAAGCCAGTTCCCTTCATTATCTGCTGGCTGCAGGTGTTCACAAAGCCGTGAACCAGCCGCACTGGCATTGAGCATTTCAGGCGAGGTCGTGTTCGGAGTTCTGTGAATTTTCCAGCAAAAGTGAAGCAGCACTTTATGGGCAAAAGGACACCGGAGTCACTTACTGTCCTGCCACAGACATGCTGCTTCTGGTGGGGACCCAGCCCCCCGTGGCAGAAGGCAGAGATGGGCTTGGCAGAGACTCACTGGAGCGCGGGAAGAGCCACCAAGGAGCCTGGGATCCCTCACCTCCGAGGATCACCAGGATGCTCCTGACAAGGGCTCCTTTGTTCCATGAAGGGCTCACCTGAGGAGCGGGACAGCTCCTGGTGTCTAATTAGCAACAGGAGCTCGGCCGTGCTCGTCCTCCCTGAGGCAGCTCGGTCATGTCTCTGCAGCTCTCCGCATTTTTCGCCCAGGTGGTGAAGCTGAGGGGGGCGGTACGGAGGGATGGGCTCCACTCCCACCGTCCCTCCTGCCCTCACCCGCAGGAATGTCTGCGGCAGCTCCCAGCCCGGCAGCACCACAGCCTGATGGCATGGGACAGCCCCAGGCATGGGGACAATCCAGGGCACAGGGACAACCTGGCACCTGCAGCCACCTGGGCTGTGCAGGGGAAGCAAAGACACAGAAAGGCCTAAAATGAGGACCTGAATTGCTGTGCAGAGCATCCTTGCACAGCTGACTGTGGTGGAGAACTGGGTTGCTGAAGCTGCAGACCCATTTTTCAGCTGCTGTTGGAGTGTCTGGAGAGAAGGGATGTGTATATTTTCAGTGAGATATTCCCCTCAGTATTCCCACGAGAATTTCTAAGGCTGTGTTTGAATCCAGAAGGGCCATGGCTGCTCCCAGCCCTGGGAGCAGAGCAGCAGCTGCAGGGCCCCGGCAGTGCCCCAGGGCTGAACTATGGGCACAAGGGCTTGCAACCAGCTGAGAGAAATGCATGGCTAAACAGTTTTCTGTGCTTTAAAATGTGTCTTGATGTCCCATCGGAGCAGTGGGTTTAGAAGTCCTGTGTCCAAAAATTTTTAACCTGTGTAAACTTTAAGGCTGGGATCCTGTTTTTCCGTGTGGGATGCTCTGGGATGCAATGGTGCTGCCTGAGGTGCCCAGCTGGGATGCTGGCACCCACTCCTGGAGGGCAGCGGGTGTCTCAGGACCCTGGGGATGCCTCTCCTTGGGCTTTTAAAGACTTTTCACATTGTGCTGGGCACTGACTGAATGTACCCATGCCCGTTCCAGGACACATCTAGCTGTCCCCTTTGTTCTGGGCCCTCAAAATACTCCTATTGACATAAATCTAGCAAGATTTAGTCCAGCCAGGCTCTCCTCTGATGACTCTGACCCAGTGAAGCGATGCCTTCCCCCTGACTGGCCAGGGCCAGGGCTGGTCCCACAGGTCCTCCTGGGCATGGGTCTGTCCCAGGGCTTCCCCTTCACCTCCCACATGTCCCAGCTTTTGGAGGAGTGAGGGAGCTGGAGGAGGCAGCTGCTTGCAGGCTCCAGCATATGCTCGCCAAGGCTTTTCCTCCAAATGCTGCTCACTAGAGAAACAAAGAGAAGCAGAGAGATGAGACGTGCAGCAAACTCCTGGACACAGCCTTTGGCTCTTGGGCTGTGCTTTTCTCTGTCTCTGGTGTTAACTTGAGGCTGCATCCTTGTCCAGGCCCCTTTGTTGTGGCTGTGTTGGGGGAGAATGTGGCTCTGACTACCCCGTACCCCATCTCCCTGCAGGAAAAAAACAAGGAGAAAAACATGTTCACAACAAAAAAATAGGAGTCGGAGATGGGGGAGGTTCTGTCATGCTTCTCTCCCTCACCATGCTCAGCAGACCCTGGCTTTCTCTGGAAATACTGGGAAGTGGAGCTGGGGGGTTGGCTGGGAGAGTGTCTGTTCCTGGAAATGCCCAGGAGAACTTTCTCACTGCGGCTCTCCAGGTAAAACCCTGTAACTTTATCATCCTCAAATAATTTGAAAGCAGCCCCCTGTCCTCCAGGCACACAAAGAATGGCTTGATCCGTTGCTAACAAAGCCTCTTAAAAGATAAAGAGCAAAATACAAGGCAAGGAGAGCATGCCTGGCAGGCAGACAGGAGCTGGCCAGTATAGGCCAAATTCTTTAGGAGTTGAGTTTCCGTTTGGGCTCAGCTTTCCCGCGGATTCTATACACCTAAAGAAAACAAACCGTAATCCTATCTGGGGCCCAGCACTCTATTTATTTCACCTGGTGAAAAGATCTTGCCAATTCCCCCACGCTGAAACCCAGCAGCTGCCCAGCAAGGGAGTTGGGCCATAAGTGTGTTCTGCATTACGGAAAAATTGATATTAAAATATAAATGTGGTCTTGCAAGGATGTATTTGCACTCGTACTGTGTGAGACATTCTTCCAGGTTTCTCCGCTGTTTTGCTGTGTGATTTGGATCCCACTCAGTGCCTCTTCTCAGCCTCTGGTAATCTGGTTTCACAGCCATAATCCTCAGATTACAAAGGGGGAAGTGCCTGGCTTCCACTCTCACCTCGCAGCCGCACCTTTCACCTGTCTCAGGTGAGGAGCTGAGCAGAGGAAGGCACTGACCACATGGAAACATTATTTACACCTTTAAATTGCTCAGAATTAGAGTCCACTCCCCTCCCTTTGCCTTCCTTTTGCCTTCATCTCTTCCCCCCTGATTCCTGTGGCTCTGGAGCATCCAGGGCCAGCAGGGGCAGGTAGGGCTCAGGTTGGACAGAGCAGGCAGTGGATCTGCCCCGTGCTGGTGTGCAGGCCAGAGGTGGTGGGTGACACCCATGGGTGCAGGCTTGGGGTGGTCACAGCTCCCCCAGGACCCCCACCCACCCACCCTGTGCCCGGGCAGGGCCGCCCAGGGCCCCGGAGCCTGCAGAAACACCCGCCCGCAGCACAAGCACGGTTGTGTTTCTAGCGAGCAAGGAGACAAAAAGCCAAACATTTTCCACTCTCATTTCTTTTTCCTGCGTTTTGTTACTGATACCTCCCCGTGGGCTTTGGGGCTCTGACAGACGAGCTCTGCAACGGATTAAAGGGTTACTGTGCTCAGCTGTCAGAGGTTGCCGAACCCGAGCGGGGTGGTGCAACCAGATCCTGCCTGTGCCCCGTGTGCTCCCCTGGCCTGTGCACCAGCCCCTGTGGCTGCCAGTGCAGGGATGGAACAGGAGCCACAGCCACAAGCTTGACCTTCCTGAGCCTCCCCGTTTACAGCCAGGTTTGCCCTCAATTCCACTTGCCCTTTCAGACACACAGGGAGGTGACCCTAAAGCCAAACCCGTGAGCACACAAAGGCTCCTCTGCTCTGGCCTTCTGCCCCACAGCAGTGGGGCCATGGGGCCTCTGTCTGGCTGCCGTGGGCCTGGGAAGGGCCAGCATCATTCAGAACCTTGCACAGAACAGCTGCTCAAACCCAAGGACTGGGCCACTGCAGGGACCCACGAAGGCCATGGCAGCTTGCCCCTGCCCACCCCAGCCCACCCAAACCCCACCCCGCTCTCCAGCTGGGGTTTCTAGCTGAGACGCTTCTGTATCCCATGTAATTGGCAATGGTCATAAAAGCAAAGCCTGAAGTATTTGCAGTATTGCCACAATCATTCCAGGCTTTCCGTGGAGACGGATGCTGCTGACAACATCTCCATAGCTGCTTCCCAGGCTGATAAGTCACCAAGTATGAAGGAGGAATACCGGTGCAGAGATACCATCAGCATTTCCATGACGCGTTAATTCTTAAATATGACCAAAGGGAAGGGACCATATTCCAAAACTCCCCCTTGCTGCAGCTTTGAGCAGAGTCCTGTGAGGAGCTCTTGGTTCTTGCATTCACATTTGGCCTCACCAGTGTCAACCTCAAGCCAAGCCTGCCCCCTGACATCCCCAGGGCTCAGCAGGGTGGGGGCTCTGGGGCTGTGGGGTGCACTGGTATCGACCGTGCATGGTGGTACCTCCTCTTCAAGGAACCCCAAGAGCAGTGTGGCTCTGGGGCGTTACCTGTGCGCCAGCCGGGGACACCTGAGCTTAGCTGGCGTCATTCAGGAGTCTCCAGCATGGAAAGATGAAAATTAATGGTTGGATGGGAACACTGGATCTGTTCTTACGTGGTCAACAAGGTTTTTGACATCTGGGATGATCTGCCCAAGCCTTGACCATGCACAGAGAAGATGCTCATTTCTGGAGCCTCCTGGAGGTGTGTCCTCACTGGAGACAGGGTGGGGTTCCCTGTGGAGGAGCAGCAAATGGCAGAGGGGCAGGCTGCTGCTGGACACCGAGCTGATGTGAACCTGGCACAGATGTCCTGGGAAGAGGCAGGGGACAGCGTGAGGCTGCACCTCACAGAGCTGGGGAGCTGCAGTGGATCCATCGTCACACACAGTTATTAGATTAAGCGGTGCTGGGCAAACTATGACTTTTTGAGGAGCAGGTAGAGCTCACCAGCTGTTTAAACTGTGATGGCTCTCAAATAACAAGATTAGGCAATTGTGGGCTACAGGAAGGATACCAGCAATTACCGCCTGATTGGTAAGAGCTGTAATTAAAGTGCAGCGTCTTTCAGCCTCTCGGAGCACAAGTCTGGTCCACGCCTAGCCATCCCTACATTTGGTTCTCATTTATTTGCCTCTCCAAGCACAATCTCTTCTGGACCTTGTCAGGCACCTTCAGCAGCTGATGCAAGATGCAGGCACAGATCCGGGCGTGGGGCTGCTGTGTCCTCAGGGGCTGCCACGAGTGGGTGCCACCTCCCATCCCTGTCTGCCCTCGGGCTTGTCCATAACACCTGGTGCTCCTCTCGTGGCTGCTCTAGTCCCCTGCATGGGAGTGAGCTCAAGGGAAAGAGGAAGACAGGAACCAGCATCTTCTCCCTCTGTAACCCCCTTCCCTGCCAGGATGGGGTGATGCTCTGCCTGTGAGCTGCCTGTACGTGCTGCCTGCTGGCCCTGGAGCGCTGAGGAGGGAATCTGTGAGATGGTAACACGCTCATATGCTTGTAGGTTTGCTCATCTTCTATCTTTGGTGATTCAGTTTATGTTTTAAAATGTATAAAGGCCTCCTACGTACATGATGTCTCTATTGTGTAAAAATATCAGCCATGGTATTTCAAAATATCTCCCTTTCCAACAGCGACTCCTCCCCGCCAGCCTCAGCCCCCGTCCCCACTGTTCATCCTGGCATCCCAGAACAGCCGGAGCACCATGAGTGTGTGGGGACACTGAGAAGTGCTGCTGTCCCTCGGCTGTAAATGGATGTTTACTGCACCAGGGATGTGTTGCCTACCAGAGGGTGGTTAAGGGCAGTCCCCAAACCGGGTGAGTTAAACCCGGCTGTGACAGAAGGCAGCTGCTGGCGCTGCTGCTCCTCTGCCTCGCTGAATGTGCTGCGGCCGAGCGATCAGTGTGCTCCAAAGGGAACCATCGATCACCTCCTGTGTTTGTTTATCCTCGGCAGACAAGTCAGTGGGACTTGTGGGAGTGGGATCTGTGGGCTGGGGGCTGCCCGTGCCAGGCAGTGCGCTGATATGCATCTCATTCCCAAGGGCTCCCTGTGTCCAGGTCAGGGTCTGGCCAGCCCAGCTGGCAGTGTCTGCTCTGCAGGCAGCACTGCAGGGATGCTGCACATCCATAAACCGCCCCGTGACTGGAGCTGGGGGCTCTGGACAGGCTGACTGGTCCATTGCAGCAGACCTGGTGATGACTGCCCCCACAGCTCCTCTGCAGGTGCCCCAGCTGGGACTGTGACACACGGGGTCCTTTCTGCACAGACACCTCACACCTCCAAAGGGACTCTCCAGACAGAGCAGTGGGACACAGATAACTTGTTATTGCTAATTCTGAGCAGTAGCAAAATTCCCTTTCTGGCCAAACATTTTGTTCACTACAGCTGCTCCTGTGCCGGGAAGGGATGGTTGTGAGAGGGACTCAGAGTCACATTGCTTGGGAAATGAATCTCCCTGCCTGGGATTGTCAGGTGAAGTTTGGAGTCCCAGGTCTGTGCTCTTTCCTCTTGATTTGTGCCCTGGAACATCTCCAGATGGAGCTGCCCTTGCCATCCTGGCACATGCTCAGCTCAGCACAGGTTGGATGCTTTCTGCTAGAAATGATGAGTATCTCTATCAAAATGTCTTGAGAAAGGAGTGGGGGAAGAAAGAAGCATTATCTTTACTCAGATGTTCATGATCAGCTGAGCAGTGGTGCTGTGTGGCTGGAAGGGCCATGGTGGATCTGCCTTGTAGGCAGAGCCACTGCTCAGCCAAAGAGATATCCAGTTTACTTTCTTTTTCCAGGGAAGTTTGCTCAGCCAGCGGCTCACGACACTGAACTGAGGGATGCCACAGCCTTCCCAGAAGTGGTCCCACTGTGGACAGTAAACACTGGAGAAATTAGTCTCTTGGTGGTTCAGTTGTTTCTGATTAACTTAAATACATGCACCAAGTCCAGGCTGTGGAGCAAAGCTGAGTTTGTGGCTTGTGCTCATTGCTCTGTGGTCCCAGGGTGGTGGCAGCCAAACCCCTGTGCTGCCTGCCCAAGATCCTCACCTGCCCCGCATCCCTGCCCTCCCGGGATCCCTGCCTGTCCAGGATCTCTGTCTGGTGTCCCAGCTGCCCAGCCAGTGTGGGTGGTGGCAGTCGGCAGTGACCCTCAGCTGGGGACCCTCGGCTGCGTACCCGGCTTGCAGCACAGCCCTCAGCCCGTGTGCAGTGCTTTCAAGGAGCCGGGTACATATTTTTTTTCCAAGATCCCATTTTCTCATGCCAATCCTTCAGCTGTCCTTGGGAACGCGGCTGCCAGCGCGGCGGAGGAGGGAGCCCGCGATGAGCGATGCCACAGAGCGACCCCTATAGTTAAGGTTACATGAGAATTTCTATAGGCTAAAAATTTTCCCAAACATTCACCTGCTGGGCTTAAATTTTCCATGCTTGTTGTTTGCCTGAAGGTGAATTGTTGTCAAGCTTGAGAAAAATTCCTTTGGCTGTGTCTGTGTTATGGGAGAAGAGAAAATACTCTCTTCCCACTGGAAAATCTTTAGCTACTTTTTTCCCCCTTCTGCTTCAGACAGAGCTACAGAAAATAGTCTGGAGTCTGAAAAGCCTCGGAACTTGGCCTGGCCCAAGTACCTCAGTGGGAAGATTAAAGCGAAGGAAAAAAAGGGATAAGAAAATGGGAAACTGGGCAAAGGGGCTGGGGGAGGGCACAGCTGTCAGAGCATGCTCTGTCTTGCCATGATTCCTCTCGCCTCTCTCTGTTTTTCGGTGTTGCCTCCAGCAGCATCACGAGCTCCGCGGTCGCGGCACCGGCGCAGATGGAGAAGGGTTCGGTGTCCGGAGCGGGCGGAGCTGGCCCGGGGTGGGGTGGACGGGACCGGCGCCGGTTTCGGCTCCTCGCACCCCGTGCACACCAAGGGTCCGCGCCTCCCTTCCATGCCGTGCGGCTTTGAGTGATAAAAACAAGGGGTGGGCAGTTCCCCCTCCTCCAAAACCAGTGGTTAATCGGGGACAGGACTCCAGGCTGATAAGCACTCTGGGGATTTTCATGCTAAGAAACTTGTGTGACTTCTTGTGAAGTTGGTTGTTTGGTATTTTTTTAAGGAATTGAGTTCCAAGCAGGATCTTTGTTGATGAGGAGTTGAAGTTGCACCATCAAAGGAAGGAAATAGGAAAAGGTGGATTCTTAGGCAGATTTTTCCTCTGTGGTGCTTATAAAGTTTTAGAAAGTGATTTCAAATTTTTTTAAATAAAAGTGTGGTTTAGTAAACTGGGCCAGAGAACAAACCCTGTAAGAACATGCACATCCCTGCATGTGTTCTCTGGGTTTTGGAAATCTGAAGGATGTGTTTGAGAATGAGGGACCCCCTGAATGCATGGCTGGCAGAGCTGTGGGTCAGACAGAGTAAATCAGTTATTCAGAGGGTGCCAAAGGTGAGATTTAGACTTGACTCTCCAACCCCAGCTGGGAAAACCCTCCTGGCCTGAAGTGCACACGGTGCTGGGTGCAGGGTGAGGATTGACTGCTGTGTTCTTGACTCTTTTGCAGTTATGCAACCAGAGCATCACATTCCTGTCATTTTTGCATCTCATGCTGGTTCCTGCCTTTGGCTGGCAGGTATTTTCTGGAAGGAGAAGTGATTCCTGCCTTCCCCCCTCCCTGCCTCCCCCAGAAGCTGCAGGCCCTGCTCTGCCTTTCCCCGCAGGTGTGGTGACCACGAGTTTTGGACACTGTGCAGGGGATTCTGCACCGTGTGTGCTCCTGCCGCACTCTGATCCCAGTTCCTGGGCAAAACCTGTGGTAAAGACGCTGCAGGAGCAAGAGGCCGCCGTGTCCTGCACAGGCATCCCAACCAAATCTCCCTCTCCCAGAGCAGGGGGTGCTCCTTCCCACCCCAAATCCTCCAGGTGCTTCCGTGCCGCGCTAATCCCGCTCCCAGTGACGATTTTATCGGTCTCCAGATCTTGCTCCGGTATTCCACGGTTGTTAACGTATTTAATGCTGCTCTTCCCGCTGCTCCAAGCATCACAGAGGAAAATGAAACAATATCTGGGCAGTGCCCCCTCTCCACGCAGGGATTCCTGGGCGAGGGACAATGTTTGCATTGAGCACCAGTTCCTCGTTGCTGTCTGCTCCCGGAGAGACGATCTGATCCGGCGCTTGAAGTGGTTTGGGCTGGAACAGAACACGCCTGTGTGGAGAACAGCACAGGGATTTTAGTCACTTCTTGAAATGGGGAAAATTGCCTCATTTTTCAGCATTTGGCTTACGATCCCACACTTCCTAGCTCTATGTAGGGATTAGTTCATACTTTTTTGGTATTTTTGGCCAGAAATGAACGCTCCCAGCCAGAGGAGAGATAATTCCACTTGTGCTGATCCCCCGGGGCACATGCAGAGCTGCAGAAACAGGAAATAGGAAACGTATTACATACCTTTTCCCCTCAATTTTGTTTTCATAATGCATGGAAAACAGCAGAGCTCTGAATTATTTGAAATTTTAGAGTTATTTAATATTTATTTTTGAGAAACAATCTCCCTTTTCAGGGAGGCCTCATGGTGTCAGAGCAGCCGTCTGGGCAGCTCCAGCTCCAACTCCAGCTGGGGTGTGAGGGAGCTGGGGGCTGCGTGGCCCCACATGGGGGTCCCTGTCCCCAATCAGCCACCACTGTGTCACATGCCAGCCCTGTGCCTGGCAGGAGCAGAGGGCATTCCCTTGGCAGCACTGAACTCACACATTCTTGGGTTCCTCCTTGGAGTGATCCATCCATGCAGAGCAGATCCTGCGCCCTGTGACCTGGCTCCCCACAGCAGCTGTGTTAACAACCCCAGCTGGGGACAAGGGGAGCCTGGGATGCCCACAGGACAGTCTGGCTGCTGTGAGCCCTGCCCTCCCGCTTGCCTCATCCTTTTTTCCCTGTCTGTAGTTATTGCACGAGCCCGGTGGATTCCTGCTTTGTGTTTGCTACAATGGAAGTAAAATCAAATGTCATTTGGAGACCATATAAAAAGCAAAGAGCTAAAGAAAAGAATTAATGAAGAACTCATTATGCCAATCTGATGTTTTGGTTTCTAATTTTCTTCTCAAAACCCAGCCTCCCAGATTTGACAATCCATCTAATTATTGCTTGGCCTTTGGAACGGTTTAACTGGCACGTGCTGGGACTTGGACAGTTTCTTATTAGCGGTGGGGAAAGTTGGGATTGAAAAAGCCTTGTGTTGTGTTGGTGTATTTCTGGGTGTCAGAGGCTTCTAAGTGCCTTACGTTTTCCCAATCCATTCTGCATCTCTCTAATTTTCAGGGCTTTCAACACTTTCTGGCGAGCAAAGCCTGTGGATAACCCGAGTAAATGACTTTTTCCGTGAATAGAGATTGGCCAGGGAAAGCTGAGTGATAAACAGAATAATCCTTTTTGTGCTTTTCCCAGCTCCAATCTTCTTTGCACACCAAATAAACACTCTCAAGCTGCTTAGAGCAAAATCTCTAATAGGCTGTGGTGGTGCTGAGCAGGGCTTGGCTCTGTGTCAGACCGAGGGACAGGACAGTGGAATAAAGTCCTAAGATTTTTTTGGGAATTAGTTTACATACCCCCAAGCATAGTGTATTTTGGCACTTGGGCTGCATTACAATATAATCCACTAGCACTCAAAATAGCCTCAAAAATGGCTTTTTTTTCTCATTTCTTTGGCTTTTCCCAGAGCCCTGTGTGAGTACAGAGAGCTCTGTGTAGGGCACCTGGGACCTGCTAGGGTTTGGTGGCCGTGAGTGCCATGTCCCCACCTGGGTCTGGCCCTGGGACACTGCTGTCACCTGCCAGCCTGAGGGGAGCTGCTGCAGCCTGGCTTCAGGACACAGGGAGTGCAGGCTGGGGATCACACCCTGGTGTGCTCGTGGCCTTGGAAGCTCCATCCCCCTCTTTGTCAGCTTTGGGAATGAAAATCGTTTGCTGTGGGAGGGTGGGCTTTTTTCCCCAAGTGGATAAACCTAAACCCGTTGGGTTGGTGTGGGAGATGTCTGAGGGGTGCTGGGTGAGCTGCTTATGTGTGTTCAGGATGTTTTAGCTAATGTTTTGATGCTGTTTTTGAAGAAACTGAACCAGTTTGAGGCTGGGGCCTCCAGACATTTCCTCGGAGAGCAGAGGGGCGAGGCTGCTGCCTGCAGCAGCAGCAGCACAGGGAGATCCTGTCCATGCTCCTCAAATCCCCGGTTTCCATCCTGCAGCTTCTGCCTCTGCAAGTCCAGTAAAACTCTGCATTTCAAAGTGCCCCAGGTCCTTGGCCTGCAGGAATCCTCTCTTTATTGGTGTGTTAAGAGCAGCTTTGTAGAAATAACTTGTATAAAACCAGAGTATTTTTCATTCTCCCAGGTGGGAAATGAACAAACCAGGTAATGTTTGCCTGAAGCCCAGGCCAGCCCCAGAACAGGCGGTGGCTGTTATTGTCAAGTAAGAAAATGATTTTGTAGGTAATTGGTTAAACTGCTCAGCTTACATCTCTCCAAAGAAATACCCCTTAAATGCATGGAGCACATTGACTGAGATGCATCTGCTCAGTGTGTGGTGATGTGGGGCACAGCCAGGTAAGTCTGCTCCAAAATAGCCTCTGTGAACAATGGCTGGAGCTGAACTACCCACATAACTGCTATGTTTGGCTAAAAATAAATACAACCTTTGTTTCTGGCAGATGATTCAGAAAAAAATTTTTTTTTTGCAAATATTCCTTCGCAAAGATTCCAGACTGACATCAATAGTAACAATACAGAAAATGAAAAAATCCTGTCTTGATCAGTAGTGCCTGAATGAACCAAAACTTGACTGTGTTGGTTCCCCATCTCCTCAGCAGGGAAGTGCAGGCAGGAAACCTGTGGAAATGAGAGATGGACTTTTCACCAGCTGTCTGTGCCTGGCCTGCCCATGCTGCGGCTGCCAGGCCGGGGGGTCCTGTCAGAGGGGCCTCCCCTGCAGGTGGCCGGGGGACAGGGGGGTCTCTGCCACTGCCACCGCTGTCCTGGAGCAGGGTGGAGGAGCACAGAGGCTGTGCAGGGTGACCCTGTGTCACTGCTCCTCTTAGGGGGCAGTGTGCCCTTGGGTTAGATTAATCAGCTTCCCGAGAGATTGGGCACGGCTGCTTTAATTCCAAAATAGCACCCGGTGGTTGTAGACGAGAGCCACCGCTGACACCTCCTCTGCTCCCAGTCCCACCTGCCCTGCTGGGCATCGGAGACTGGGCACCCCAGCCGTGGTGGGAGGTCAGCTCTCCTCCCACAGAGCCAGCCCAGCACATCTCTCCAAACTGTGGCAGAATGCAAAATGCTTGCTTGCTTCCCATGTCCTCATTTTCCTTCGCTTTGGGCATCTTCAGAAGCAAAATATTTTGGAACAGCAGTGTGGATCTGCATCCTGTCTGAAGGACTTGAGTCCTTAACTGGAGCTCTTCTGGTCTTCTGTCTGAGGCCAGATACCTCATGGCTCATCTGGGAAAGGCAGTGGAAAACCAGGAAATTCATGATCTTGCAGTCTCTCAAGGATTAGACAGAACCAGGCTTTGGCCCTAATTGGGTTGGAGTGGCCCATCCTTCACTGGAGGAATCGTGCCCCATCCCTGGCTTCTGTTCCTGTGCAGTCCTGCCCTGTCTGCACTGGTTCCTCTGTTAATGGGGAAATCCTTTCCCTGGCCCTGCACCAGGTGCAGCCCCATGATGGGGACAGAACTGTGCCAAACCAGGCAACAGGAGACGTTCATGGGAGCGGGGGAATCCTTTGCTCCTTCCATGGTTTCCATGGTTCACTGTGTCCAAGCTTGGCTTTGGCAGCTGCAGCCCTGCCTTCCTGGGGTCAGCAGGTGGGAGACCAGCAGGGTCCTGCTCTCCTTCCACCTGTCTTCTGCCTTCCAGACCCTCCTGATGTACCCTGCTCACTCTGAAGGTCAGGAGAGGCTTTCCCAGCCCCTGTGTGTGGGCAGGGGAGTTCAGGGGTCTGGCAAGGAGAACAGGCGTGCAACCCCTTTCCGCATGATCCCCTCACAGCCAGAGTGGCTGTCCTGCGTCACCGAGCCTGGCTGCTGTCCCTGGAGCAGTGTGGCTTCGCCGTGCAGCCCCTCGGTGGCATTTGGAGGCGATGATGCTACGGCCTTGAGGTGAGTGATGGAGAGGGCAGAGGCTGACTCAGCCCCTGCTGCTGCCTGGACATCCAGGAGTGCAGAGGAGCCTAAATTTGTGAGTGTGGGGGAGAGCCAGCACCCTGCCCCTGCAGATCAATGCAGCCTTTCTTCTGGGAACGGTTTCCTGCAGCCTTCCAGCATAACCTGCCACTTGTTGGGTTCAGCCCGCGCTGGGAGGTTCATACCCAGACCCTGCCGAGGTTCTGTGCCAGGCGGGTGGGGGAGGAGGTGAATGTGGTCTGTACAGCCAGCGCTGTGCTCAGGGCTGTCCCCAGTTATCCATTTCTGCAAGAAACAGTGTCTCGCTGCATTGTGCCCGGAGCCTGCTAATTAGCTGTAAGTGATATAATGCGACTGGGATTTCAGCTCAAGCGTGAATGACCTATTCCCTGCTCGCCGTGGCGCCTGGCAGGAGCGCTGCTCTCGGACAAAGCGTGCTGGGAGGCATCCCCTGCCCCGAGCCTCACAGCCCGGCCCGCTGGCACCGAGCCTGACCTCACAAGCTCTTTGTTGCTGTGTCCCTTGTTCCTGTGGCCCTGGTGCCGTGAGCGCAGAGCACGAGATCCCTGTTGGCCCCCCAGCCCCAGGCTGGCACAGCTCTGGACTGACAGGCCAGGACGAGGCACTGGGATTATACCAAATTTCTTTGCAGCTTCAAAAGAGAAAATTGATTCCAGTGGGGAATGTAGTGAAGAGATAGGGGCAAGCTGTGTTTTGGGAAGGCTGCGGTGAGGTCACAGCTGGTGCTCCAGGTCTGGGGTTGGTAGAGGTGGCCCTGCTCTGCCCCACCAGGCCGGGTGTCTCACCCAAGGCACCCTGACTGCAGGGCTCCCTGGGCAGCTGAGCCCAGGGGACATGCAGCTTCAGCATGAGGGGAACAGCAGGAGAGGGGTGTTTGAGAACCTCATTGCAGATAAGCTCGACAGGGAACTGGTGGTGCCTTGGGCTATCTGTTTTCTCCAGATTACTATGAACCTACCCCACATTCAAGCTGGACTTGCCACAGATATCCAAGGTGTGTCCCTGGGGCTGGACGAGCACACGAGGCTGTGAGGGTGTGTGTGTGAGTGACCCTCCAAAAAACAGGACAAAAATTCATTTGCAAAAATACACCTGGCAAACTCCAGCGCCTAAAATTAGAAGTGCAATTTGATATCTGAGTGCCAGCAGCAGATGAACAACAGGTCACACACGAATGTAAATTGCCACATGATTAACATTGGATGAACTTTTAAAATCTGGATGCCAACAGATGCACGATAAAGTTTTCCCACAAAATAAGCATAAAGAGGTTGTTCTTGTGCCAGTCCTCAGTTTCTGCTGCATGTTACAAAGCAAGCTAATTATGGATAAAAATATTGAGCAGCAAATCCTCTTACCAGCAAAGGTGCAGTTTCCAAACCTGCCACTGCTCAGGGAGACCCTTCCCAAAGCCAGATATTCAGAGTGTGTTAATCTGCTTCGCCAAAATTTCCTACTACAGAAATGATATTGAGTAAGTAAAGGATAAACACAAGAGCATGGGAGGATGAAATAGAAGGATACCAGTGGGTTCTGCGCTGTCACAGGGCATTTTGGGAAGGGATTTGCTTCAGCACGTGCCCCACAGACTCACACGGCTGTCGGAGTGCCAGCCTGGAGCACGCTGCCTGGCTTTCAAGAGGAGCCAGCCCTCTTTGATGATGCAGAAATCATTTTACTTATTGAAGCAGTGAATGTTAATGATTATTAATAGGAAAAAGCTCTCCAGGGGCCATGTGTGTGTGGGACTAGTGAGTGCTTTGCAATTCCAGCATGAAATGAGTTACTCCACAGCATTAAAATGAGCACAGCTCTCCCCAGCACCCCCAGCAAGTAATTGAATTGTTACTGCGTGGCACCAGCCTTTCCTATTCACTCTTCACTGACACCAGGAGCTGGGGCCCCTTCATACACATCCCCTGAATTCAACCTGAAATCCAGGTGGAGAGACATGTTTTCAGCTTCTCTCTAAAGCAGTTGCAGATTCACTCCGTGTGCCCTGGAGCCCCAGAGCTGTTTCACCTCTGAGGGGTTTGTACACAAAAAACCCCTGTGTTTTTTGGTCACAGTCACACCAGGGCTAGCGGGGAGCAGTGACCCCGAGGGAGGCTGCAGGGGAAGCTCCTGAGGAGCCAAGGTGGTCCCAGGAATGAGGACAGAAGTGGCTGCAGCAGCCGCTGATGAGAATAGCTCAGTTTGCACAGAGGAACGAAGTTTTTGATGGCCTCTGCTTTGCAGGGTGTGCAGAACCACCTGCCCAGTAGCAGACTGAGTCCAGAGCAGTGGATCCGAGCTGTCAGGTACATGCTGCACATGGGAAGCGGTGTGGGATGATGCAGGAAGGGATCAGCTGTAGATGTGGGACTTGGGGAAAACTTGTCTTACAAGAGAAACAGCCTCTTTAAGGCATACCTCTGTCCTCTGTGGAAGGGAAGGGGAAGCAGGATCAATAAACCAGTGGTGACTTTTAAATTGTGGGAAGAGGTCACAACCAGAGGGACAACAAGACCTGCTCATCATGCAGAGGGGCTTGTGCTCCTGCTGGGAAAGTGGCTGCTGCCACTTCCCTGCCCACTGACGCAGTGATCTGGGGAGCTTCCCAGCCCATGTGCTGTAAACACAGCCTTAATTTTCTGGGGAAAGGAGAGAAGCTGAGAACTGGAGAACTAAATGCCTGATGAAGGGCACGGGCTGGGTTCGTGGTCCTGCTGCCCGTCATGCCTGTGATGTATTGCGATAACACCTCATGGGCTGGTGGCGTTTGGTGACTTATGGCTGCAATCTGTCACCAGGCCGGTGCTGCTGGCACCCTACAGCAGCAGAGCTCCGGGAAGCTGCGGCACAGCAGGACCAGGCAGGGGCAGCTCCCTCCAGCCACCTGTCTTGGTCAGGACACTGGGGATGGGGCAGGGAAGGCACCAAGGGGATGGGGGTATTTTGTGCTGCTGTGGAACAGCCCCGGCCCAGAGCAGCAATGCCTGATGTGTGGGGAAGGCCCTGGGGGCCAGATACCCATCTCTGTGAGCCAGGGGACAGCTTTGCATCCCTGCTTCCACTGTGTTCCAGAGGCTGAAGGAGGCATGACATGGATTGGAGGGGCAAGTCATTCTGAGGTGGTTGGTGCAGGGGCAGCTGAGTCTCCATTCAACAAGGGACGCCCAGTGCCCAGCAGAGCCCCCAGCCCCAGTGTTCACCCTGCAACAACCAACTGGCAGAGGAATGGCAGCACGGGGACTGTCCCTGGGAGTGGCCCACTGTGGGCTGGGTGGGCTGGCTGTCCATGGGGCTGTGGGACTGGCATGGAGAGGTGGCACAGCTGGGCACAGAGCCCTGAGGCTTCTCTCAGTGGAGGGGCTGGTTTCTCCTTGGGCTCATGCTGGGGTGTGCAGCCCGGAGCAGGACAGCCACGGGCAGGGGCTGTGTGGTCAGGCAGGACCCCTGTGGTTCACACCCTGCAGCTCTGCTCCCACATGAAGATTCCAGCCAGGAGTGGTGGGTGCAGCAGCTTGAGCCAGACTTTGTCCCTGCCCATGCAAATGGCAGCTCCCTGGGCTCTTCAGGCCGAAAGGCTGTGAGAAAAGGGGCCTTTTGAGAGCTACAGCAATTTTCCCGGTGAATAGGAGTTGCTGTTCCTGTAACACGAGTTGTTCACACACATGCAGTAATGTCCTGTTTGGGGCTTATGTAATGGGATGGAGGGGCTCCAGTGAGGGACCGACCCCGTGGAGAGGCACTCGCGCCGTCTCGGGCTGGCAGAATGAGCCGGACTTTTCCAGGCCCTGCTGAGATGTTCATTTATAACTCCCACCGTCTGGAAGAAACCTTGCCAATCAAAACACGCCACGGGTTTTCCAACGGGTTAGGAGCACTCTTCTCAAAGAGGGTTTTTGAGGGGGGCCCAGGATATTTGATAGGAGTTAAGCTGTAAAATTAGTTTCAGAGCAGCGGGTTGTCTCCTTCCCAGCACGCTTGGCTGGCGGCTGCGGGAGCATTAACCCCTCACAGCTCTGCTCCCACCTTGCCCTTCGAGGATACCATGTCCATCCTGCACCATGGGGACACTGTGTCCACCCCACTCCTGTGGCCAAGGGCAGCTGTGCCTGTGCTGGTGTCTGGGCCATGGGGATGGATGGTCATGGTGGTGATGTCCTGCTTGTGGCCCCAGCAACTCTCCCCATGCTTCATGCTCCAAGCCTTTGCTCTGCAGCAGGGCCCTGCAGGAACATCTTTACCTGGAATTCAGGTTGTTCCAGACATGGTGAATGTACAGACTGACACGGCCACAGCGGAATGGGCTGACCCCAGCCTTCCCCACGTGCCTGCAGGGAGAAAAAAACTGATCCACCCTGAGGCTGCACGACCCTTGCTGGGAGGGCTGTGGAGCAGTGGATGATGGAAAAGGGAGCATAGCAAATGCCATTTCTATTGTTGGGTAGCATCAGGAACTATTGGTCTTGCTCTTTAGCCTCTTTGTACATTCTTCCTCCAGTCCCTCCTGGGCTTGCTCAGCCCTGGAGTGAATTTTTCCTTGCCTTTTCTGCCTGCCCCGCATCCCAGTCCTTGGCAAAGGCAGGACCTGCAAGGGAGAAGGACCTGGTTTGGAAGAATCTGAGCACCTGAAACACCTCAGCCTGGCATGGGCATTTGCAAAATCCCAGAGCCTGTCTTGGAGTTTAGTTGTGAAACGAATGATCTCTTTGTTTTCTGCTGAATGATAATGAATCACTAGAAACTTAAAACCATTTTAAGGATGAATAAATGACACCTTCTAAGCTCCATGTTTATCTACTATTCTGCTACCAGAGCAATTTCATAGCAGAGCTATCAATGAATTTAATTTACATAATGGTTTATCATATACTTCAATATTTCAAACACACTTCATTAGGCAGCACCACCAGCAGTTCCACACTCCCTGATAGTTCCTGCAAACTTTGCTGCGAAACGCAGCCTTTCCACTATAACTAATGCTTTAAAAAAAGGAGGAAAAAACTCCTCAAATTCCCCAGAGCTGGCTTCAAACCGCTTTTCCTGCTCTGTTTGCACAGAAGGAGCTGCCGATGGATGGGGGACTGGTGTGGGGACAGTGTTGGGGGGGACAGCAGGAGGGGGTCAGTGGTGGGTGCACAGCAGTGTGGGGTCCGTGTACCACAGCCTCCATCTGCCTGTGAAGTTCCAGTGACGGAGAGTGTCAACAGCCTGGGACCGGGATCGGCCACCTCCAGAGGGGAAGGGCACAGACAGCGTTCAGCGTGAGCAACGGCCCCAGCGATGTTTCACTGAAGGAAAGCTGTGAATAGGAGTTGCTCCAGCTTCCAGGGGGCCTTACC